>CAXHSH010001045.1:0-278764 GCA_964019135.1 Arenicola marina
GTCTGTTACCGTTGTATATTGCCAAAATGGAGTTGTTTGTACAGCATGTCGATACAACCGAGCGTGTTGTGTAGTATATACGTAAAACCGAGTGTTATGTGTGGGGTATAACTAAACACGAGTGTTTTGAGTAGTATATCGCTAGAACCGAGTGTTTTGGTTGTGTAATGCTGGAATCGGGTGTGTTTACGTACTATGTCGGTAGAACTCAGTGTTTTGGTTAATAAAATGATCAAACCATGTTTGTTTGTGTTGTATATCTTTGGAACCGCGTGTTTTATATAGTATATCGCAAGAGCCGACTGTTTTTAGTAGTGTATCGCTCGTAACGAGCGTTTTAATAAGTGTAATGCTGGAATTTTGTGTGTTACCCTGGTATATCGCTAAAACCGAGTGTTCTGTAGTTTGTCGCTACACCCGGGGGTTTTGTATAGTATATCGCTAAAACAGGTTGTTTTCAGTAGCATATCACCAGAACCGATTGTTTTTGGTAGTGTAGTACTACAATCAGGTGTGTTCACGTACTTTGTCAGTGGAACCGGGTGTTTTTGTTAATAAAATGATCAAATCATGTTTGTTTGTGTTGTATATTGCTAGAACCAAGTGTTTATATGGTATATCGCAAGAGCCGACTGTTTTGAGTATTATATCGCTCGTGCCGAGTGTTTTGAGAAGTGTAATAGTGAAATATGGTGTGTTACTGTAGTACATTGCTAAAAGCGACTGTTTCGTACAGCATGTTGATAGAACCGAGCGTGTTGTGTATTATATCCGTAAAATCGAGTGTTTTGTGTGGGATATAACTGAAATCGGGTGTTTCGTGTAGCATATCGCTAGAACCAAGTGTTTTGGTTGTGTAATGCTGGAATCGGGTGTGTTTACGTACTATGTTGGTAGAAGTCAGTGTTTTGGTTAATAAAATGATCAAATCATGTTTGCTTGTGTTGTATATCTTTGGAACCGAGTGTTTTATATAGTATATCGCCAGAGCCGACTGTTTTTAGTAGTGTATCGCTCGTAACGAGCAGTTTGATAAGTGTAATGCTGGAATTTTGTGTGTTACCCTGGTATATCGCTAAAACCGAGTGTTCTGTAGTTTGTCGCTACACCCGGGGGTTTCGAATAGTATATCGCTAAAACAGGTTGTTTTCAGTAGCATACCACCAGAACCGAATGTTTTTGGTAGTGTAATACTACAATCAGGTGTGTTCGCGTACTTTGTCAGTAGAACCGGGTGTTTTTGTTAATAAAATGATCAAATCATGTTTGTTTGTGTTGTATATTGCTAGAACCGAGTGTTTATATGGTATATCGCAAGAGCCGACTGTTTTGAGTATTATATCGCTCGTGCCGAGTGTTTTGAGAAGTGTAATAGTGAAATATGGTGTGTTACTGTAGTACATTGCTAAAAGCGACTGTTTCGTACAGCATGTTGATAGAACCGAGCGTGTTGTGTATGATATCCGTAAAACCGAGTGTTTTGTGTGGGATATAACTAAAATCGGGTGTTTCGTGTAGCATATCGTTAGATCGGAGTGCTTTGGCCGGTAAGTGGGTGGTAGCATATGGAAAGAGTCGACTGTTTTGAGTAGCATATCGGCCGTACCGAGTGTTTCGGGAAGAGTAATGCTGGAAGATGGTCTGTTACCGTTGTATATTGCTAAAAGCGAGTTTTTTGTACAGCATGTCGATACCACCGAGCGTGTTGTGTAGTATATCCGTAAAACCGAGTGTTTTGTGTGGGATATAACTAAACCCGAGTGTTTTGAGTAGTATATCGCTAGAACCGAGTTTTGGTTGTGTAATGCTGGAATCGGGTGTGTTTACGTACTATGTTGGTAGAACTCAGTGTTTTGGTTAATAACATGATCAAATCATGTTTGTTTGTGTTGTATATCGTTGGAACCGAGTGTTTTATATAGTATATCGCAAGAGCCGACTGTTTTTAGTAGTGTATCGCACGAGCGTTTTGATAAGTGTAATACTGGAATTGTGTATGTTACCTTGGTATATCGCTAAAACCGAGTATTTGTAGTTTGTCGCTACACCCGTGGGTGCTCTCTAGTATATCGCTAAAACAAGTTGTTTTCAGTAGCATATCACCAGAACCGAATGTTTTTGGTAGTGTAATACTACAATCAGGTGTGTTTGCGTACTTTGTCAGTAGAACCGGGTGTTTTGTTAATAAAATGATCAAATCATGTTTGTTTGTGTTGCAAATTGCTAGAACCGAGTGTTTATATGGTATATCTCAAGAGCCGACTGGGTTGAGTATTATATCGCTCGTGCCGAGTGTTTTGAGAAGTGTAATAGTGAAATATGGTGTGTTACTGTAGTACATTGTTAAAATCGAGTGTTTCGCGCAGCATGTTGATAGAACCGAGCGTGTTGTGTATTATATCCGTAAAAGCGAGTGTTTTGTGTGTGATATAACTGAAATCGGGTGTTGCGTGTAGCATATCGTTAGATCGGAGTGCTTTGGGCGGTAAGTGGGTGGTAGCATATCGAAATAGTCGACTGTTTTGAGTAGCATATCGGCCGTACCGAGTGTTTCGGGAAGAGTAATGCTGGAAGATGGTCTGTTACCGTTGTATATTGCTAAAAGCGAGTTTTTTGTACAGCATGTCGATACCACCGAGCGTGTTGTGTAGTATATCCGTAAAACCGAGTGTTTTGTGTGGGATATTACTAAACCCGAGTGTTTTGAGTAGTATATCGCTAGAACCGAGTGTTTTGGTTGTGTAATGCTGGAATCGGGTGTGTTTACGTACTATGTTGGTAGAACTCAGTGTTTTGGTTAATAACATGATCAAATCATGTTTGTTTGTGTTGTATATCGTTGGAACTGAGTGTTTTATATAGTATATCGCAAGAGCCGACTGTTTTTAGTAGTGTATCGCACGAGCGTTTTGATAAGTGTAATACTGGAATTGTGTATGTTACCTTGGTATATCGCTAAAACCGAGTATTTTAGTTTGTCGCTACACCCGGGGGTGTTGTATAGTATATCGCTAAAACAGGTTGTTTTCAGTAGCATATCACCAGAACCGAATGTTTTTGGTAGTATAATACTACAATCAGGTGTGTTTGCGTACTTTGTCAGTAGAACCGGGTGTTTTGTTAATAAAATGATCAAATCATGTTTGTTTGTGTTGTATATTGCTAGAACCGAGTGTTTATATGGCATAGTGCAAGAGCCGACTGTTTTGAGTATTATATTGCTCGTGCCGAGTGTTTTGAGAAGTGTAATAGTGAAATATGGTGTGTTACTGTAGTACATTGCTAAAATCGAGTGTTTCGCGCTGCATGTTGATAGAATGGAGCGTGTTGTGTATTATATCCGTAAAACCGAGTGTTTTGTGTTATATATAACTAAAATCGGGTGTTGCGTGTAGCATATCGTTAGATCGGTGTGCTTTGGGCGGTAAGTGGGTGGTAGCATATCGAAAGAGCCGACTGTTTTGAGTAGCATATCGGCCGTAGCGAGTGTTTCGGGAAGAGTAATGCTGGAAGATGGTCTGTTACCGTTGTATATTGCTCAAAGCGAGTTTTTTGTACAGCATGTCGATACAACCGAGCGTGTTGTGTAGTATATTCGTAAAACCGAGTGTTTTGTGTGGGATATAACTAAACCCGAGTGTTTTGAGTAGTATATCGCTAGAACCGAGTGTTTTGGTTGTGTAATGCTGGAATCGGGTGTGTTTACGTACTATGTCGGTAGAACTGAGTGTTTTGGTTAATAAAATGATCAAATCATGTTTGTTTGTGTTGTATATCTTTGGAACCGAGTGTTTTATATAGTATATCGCAAGAGCCGACTGTTTTTGTTTTGGCAGTGTATCGCTCGTAACGAGCGTTTTGATAAGTGTAATGCTGGAATTTTGTGTGTTACCCTGGTATATCGCTAAAACCGAGTGTTCTGTAGTTTGTCGCTACACCCGGGGGTGTTGTATAGTATATCGCTAAAACAGGTTGTTTTCAGTAGCATATCACCAGAACCGAATGTTTTTGGTAGTGTAATACTACATTCAGGTGTGTTCACGTACTTTGTCAGTGGAACCGGGTGTTTTTGTTAATAAAATGATCAAATCATATTTGTTTGTGTTGTATATTACTAGAACCGAGTGTTTACATGGTATATCGCAAGAGCCGACTGTTCTGAGTATTATATCGCTCGTGCAGAGTGTTTTGAGAAGTGTAATAGTGAAATATGGTGTGTTACTGTAGTACATTGCTACAAGCGACTGTTTCGTACAGAATGTTGATAGAACCGAGCGTGTTGTGTATTATATCCGTAAAATCGTGTGTTTTGTGTGGGATATAGCTAAAATCGGGTGTTTCGTGTAGCATATTGCTAGAACCGAGTGTTTTGGTTGTGCAATGCTGGGATCGGGTGTGTTTACGTACTATGTTGGTAGAAGTCAGTGTTTTGGTTAATAAAATGATCAAATCATGTTTGTTTGTGTTGTATATCGCTGGAACCGAGTGTTTTATATAGCATACCGCCAGAGTCGACTGTTTTTAGTAGTGTATCGCACGAGCGTTTTGATAAGTGTAATACTGGAATTTTGTGTGTTACCCTGGTATATCGCTAAAACCGAGTGTTGGTAGTTTGTCGCTACACCAGGGGGTGTTGTATAGTATATCGCTGAAACAGGTTGTTTTCAGTAGCATATCACCAGAACCGAATATTTTGGTAGTGTAATACTACATTCAGGTGTGTTTACGTACTTTGTCAGTAGAACCTGGTGTTTTTGTTAATAAATTGATCAAATCATGTTTGTTTGTGTTGTATATTGCTAGAACCGAGTGTTTATATGGTATATCGCAAGAGCCGACTGTTTTGAGTATTATATCGCTCGTGCCGAGTGGTTTGCGAAGTGTAATATTGAAATATGGTGTGTTACTGTAGTACATTGCTAAAAGCGAGTGTTTCGTACAGCATGTTGATAGAACCGAGCGTGTTGTGTATTATATCCGTAAAACCGAGTGTTTTGTGTGGGATATAACTAAAATCGGGTGTTTCGTGTAGCATATCGTTAGATCGGAGTGCTTTGGGTGGTAAGTGGGTGGTAGCATATCGAAATAGTCGACTGTTTTGAGTAGCATATCGGCCGTACCGAGTGTTTTGGGAAGAGTAATGCTGGAAGATGGTCTGTTACCGTTGTATATTGCCAAAATGGAGTTGTTTGTACAGCATGTCGATACAACCGAGCGTGTTGTGTAGTATATACGTAAAACCGAGTGTTATGTGTGGGGTATAACTAAACACGAGTGTTTTGAGTAGTATATCGCTAGAACCGAGTGTTTTGGTTGTGTAATGCTGGAATCGGGTGTGTTTACGTACTATGTCGGTAGAACTCAGTGTTTTGGTTAATAAAATGATCAAACCATGTTTGTTTGTGTTGTATATCTTTGGAACCGCGTGTTTTATATAGTATATCGCAAGAGCCGACTGTTTTTAGTAGTGTATCGCTCGTAACGAGCGTTTTAATAAGTGTAATGCTGGAATTTTGTGTGTTACCCTGGTATATCGCTAAAACCGAGTGTTCTGTAGTTTGTCGCTACACCCGGGGGTTTTGTATAGTATATCGCTAAAACAGGTTGTTTTCAGTAGCATATCACCAGAACCGATTGTTTTTGGTAGTGTAGTACTACAATCAGGTGTGTTCACGTACTTTGTCAGTGGAACCGGGTGTTTTTGTTAATAAAATGATCAAATCATGTTTGTTTGTGTTGTATATTGCTAGAACCAAGTGTTTATATGGTATATCGCAAGAGCCGACTGTTTTGAGTATTATATCGCTCGTGCCGAGTGTTTTGAGAAGTGTAATAGTGAAATATGGTGTGTTACTGTAGTACATTGCTAAAAGCGACTGTTTCGTACAGCATGTTGATAGAACCGAGCGTGTTGTGTATTATATCCGTAAAATCGAGTGTTTTGTGTGGGATATAACTAAAATCGGGTGTTTCGTGTAGCATATCGCTAGAACCAAGTGTTTTGGTTGTGTAATGCTGGAATCGGGTGTGTTTACGTACTATGTTGGTAGAAGTCAGTGTTTTGGTTAATAAAATGATCAAATCATGTTTGTTTGTGTTGTATATCTTTGGAACCGAGTGTTTTATATAGTATATCGCCAGAGCCGACTGTTTTTAGTAGTGTATCGCTCGTAACGAGCAGTTTGATAAGTGTAATGCTGGAATTTTGTGTGTTACCCTGGTATATCGCTAAAACCGAGTGTTCTGTAGTTTGTCGCTACACCCGGGGGTTTCGAATAGTATATCGCTAAAACAGGTTGTTTTCAGTAGCATACCACCAGAACCGAATGTTTTTGGTAGTGTAATACTACAATCAGGTGTGTTCGCGTACTTTGTCAGTAGAACCGGGTGTTTTTGTTAATAAAATGATCAAATCATGTTTGTTTGTGTTGTATATTGCTAGAACCGAGTGTTTATATGGTATATCGCAAGAGCCGACTGTTTTGAGTATTATATCGCTCGTGCCGAGTGTTTTGAGAAGTGTAATAGTGAAATATGGTGTGTTACTGTAGTACATTGCTAAAAGCGACTGTTTCGTACAGCATGTTGATAGAACCGAGCGTGTTGTGTATGATATCCGTAAAACCGAGTGTTTTGTGTGGGATATAACTAAAATCGGGTGTTTCGTGTAGCATATCGTTAGATCGGAGTGCTTTGGCCGGTAAGTGGGTGGTAGCATATGGAAAGAGTCGACTGTTTTGAGTAGCATATCGGCCGTACCGAGTGTTTCGGGAAGAGTAATGCTGGAAGATGGTCTGTTACCGTTGTATATTGCTAAAAGCGAGTTTTTTGTACAGCATGTCGATACCACCGAGCGTGTTGTGTAGTATATCCGTAAAACCGAGTGTTTTGTGTGGGATATAACTAAACCCGAGTCTTTTGAGTAGTATATCGCTAGAACCGAGTTTTGGTTGTGTAATGCTGGAATCGGGTGTGTTTACGTACTATGTTGGTAGAACTCAGTGTTTTGGTTAATAACATGATCAAATCATGTTTGTTTGTGTTGTATATCGTTGGAACCGAGTGTTTTATATAGTATATCGCAAGAGCCGACTGTTTTTAGTAGTGTATCGCACGAGCGTTTTGATAAGTGTAATACTGGAATTGTGTATGTTACCTTGGTATATCGCTAAAACCGAGTATTTGTAGTTTGTCGCTACACCCGTGGGTGCTCTCTAGTATATCGCTAAAACAAGTTGTTTTCAGTAGCATATCACCAGAACCGAATGTTTTTGGTAGTGTAATACTACAATCAGGTGTGTTTGCGTACTTTGTCAGTAGAACCGGGTGTTTTGTTAATAAAATGATCAAATCATGTTTGTTTGTGTTGCAAATTGCTAGAACCGAGTGTTTATATGGTATATCTCAAGAGCCGACTGGGTTGAGTATTATATCGCTCGTGCCGAGTGTTTTGAGAAGTGTAATAGTGAAATATGGTGTGTTACTGTAGTACATTGTTAAAATCGAGTGTTTCGCGCAGCATGTTGGTAGAACCGAGCGTGTTGTGTATTATATCCGTAAAAGCGAGTGTTTTGTGTGTGATGTAACTGAAATCGGGTGTTGCGTGTAGCATATCGTTAGATCGGAGTGCTTTGGGCGGTAAGTGGGTGGTAGCATATCGAAATAGTCGACTGTTTTGAGTAGCATATCGGCCGTACCGAGTGTTTCGGGAAGAGTAATGCTGGAAGATGGTCTGTTACCGTTGTATATTGCTAAAAGCGAGTTTTTTGTACAGCATGTCGATACCACCGAGCGTGTTGTGTAGTATATCCGTAAAACCGAGTGTTTTGTGTGGGATATTACTAAACCCGAGTGTTTTGAGTAGTATATCGCTAGAACCGAGTGTTTTGGTTGTGTAATGCTGGAATCGGGTGTGTTTACGTACTATGTTGGTAGAACTCAGTGTTTTGGTTAATAACATGATCAAATCATGTTTGTTTGTGTTGTATATCGTTGGAACTGAGTGTTTTATATAGTATATCGCAAGAGCCGACTGTTTTTGGATTGGCAGTGTATCGCTCGTAACGAGCGTTTTGATAAGTGTAATGCTGGAATTTTGTGTGTTACCCTGGTATATCGCTAAAACCGAGTGTTCTGTAGTTTGTCGCTACACCCGGGGATGTTGTATAGTATATCGCTAAAACAGGTTGTTTTCAGTAGCATATCACCAGAACCGAATGTTTTTGGTAGTGTAATACTACATTCAGGTGTGTTCACGTACTTTGTCAGTGGAACCGGGTGTTTTTGTTAATAAAATGATCAAATCATATTTGTTTGTGTTGTATATTACTAGAACCGAGTGTTTATATGGTATATCGCAAGAGCCGACTGTTCTGAGTATTATATCGCTCGTGCAGAGTGTTTTGAGAAGTGTAATAGTGAAATATGGTGTGTTACTGTAGTACATTGCTACAAGCGACTGTTTCGTACAGAATGTTGATAGAACCGAGCGTGTTGTGTATTATATCCGTAAAATCGTGTGTTTTGTGTGGGATATAGCTAAAATCGGGTGTTTCGTGTAGCATATTGCTAGAACCGAGTGTTTTGGTTGTGCAATGCTGGGATCGGGTGTGTTTACGTACTATGTTGGTAGAAGTCAGTGTTTTGGTTAATAAAATGATCAAATCATGTTTGTTTGTGTTGTATATCGCTGGAACCGAGTGTTTTATATAGCATACCGCCAGAGTCGACTGTTTTTAGTAGTGTATCGCACGAGCGTTTTGATAAGTGTAATACTGGAATTTTGTGTGTTACCCTGGTATATCGCTAAAACCGAGTGTTGGTAGTTTGTCGCTACACCAGGGGGTGTTGTATAGTATATCGCTGAAACAGGTTGTTTTCAGTAGCATATCACCAGAACCGAATATTTTTGGTAGTGTAATACTACATTCAGGTGTGTTTACGTACTTTGTCAGTAGAACCTGGTGTTTTTGTTAATAAATTGATCAAATCATGTTTGTTTGTGTTGTATATGCTAGAACCGAGTGTTTATATGGTATATCGCAAGAGCCGACTGTTTTGAGTATTATATCGCTCGTGCCGAGTGGTTTGCGAAGTGTAATATTGAAATATGGTGTGTTACTGTAGTACATTGCCAAAAGCGAGTGTTTCGTACAGCATGTTGATAGAACCGAGCGTGTTGTGTATTATATCCGTAAAACCGAGTGTTTTGTGTGGGATATAACTAAAATCGGGTGTTTCGTGTAGCATATCGTTAGATCGGAGTGCTTTGGGTGGTAAGTGGGTGGTAGCATATCGAAATAGTCGACTGTTTTGAGCAGCATATCGGCCGTACCGAGTGTTTTGGGAAGAGTAATGCTGGAAGATGGTCTGTTACCGTTGTATATTGCCAAAATGGAGTTGTTTGTACAGCATGTCGATACAACCGAGCGTGTTGTGTAGTATATACGTAAAACCGAGTGTTATGTGTGGGGTATAACTAAACACGAGTGTTTTGAGTAGTATATCGCTAGAACCGAGTGTTTTGGTTGTGTAATGCTGGAATCGGGTGTGTTTACGTACTATGTCGGTAGAACTCAGTGTTTTGGTTAATAAAATGATCAAATCATGTTTGTTTGTGTTGTATATCTTTGGAACCGCGTGTTTTATATAGTATATCGCAAGAGCCGACTGTTTTTAGTAGTGTATCGCTCGTAACGAGCGTTTTAATAAGTGTAATGCTGGAATTTTGTGTGTTACCCTGGTATATCGCTAAAACCGAGTGTTCTGTAGTTTGTCGCTACACCCGGGGGTTTTGTATAGTATATCGCTAAAACAGGTTGTTTTCAGTAGCATATCACCAGAACCGATTGTTTTTGGTAGTGTAGTACTACAATCAGGTGTGTTCACGTACTTTGTCAGTGGAACCGGGTGTTTTTGTTAATAAAATGATCAAATCATGTTTGTTTGTGTTGTATATTGCTAGAACCAAGTGTTTATATGGTATATCGCAAGAGCCGACTGTTTTGAGTATTATATCGCTCGTGCCGAGTGTTTTGAGAAGTGTAATAGTGAAATAAGGTGTGTTACTGTAGTACATTGCTAAAAGCGACTGTTTCGTACAGCATGTTGATAGAACCGAGCGTGTTGTGTATCATATCCGTAAAATCGAGTGTTTTGTGTGGGATATAACTAAAATCGGGTGTTTCGTGTAGCATATCGCTAGAACCGAGTGTTTTGGTTGTGTAATGCTGGAATCGGGTGTGTTTACGTACTATGTTGGTAGAAGTCAGTGTTTTGGTTAATAAAATGATCAAATCATGTTTGTTTGTGTTGTATATCGTTGGAACCGAATGTCTTATATAGTATACCGCCAGAGCCGACTGTTTTTAGTAGTGTATCGCACGAGCGTTTTGATAAGTGTAATACTGGAATTTTTTGTGTTACCCTGGTATATCGCTAAAACCGAGTGTTTGTAGTTTGTCGCTACACCCGGGGGTGTTGCATAGTATATCGCTAAAACAGGTTGTTTTCAGTAGCATATCACCAGAACCGATTGTTTTTGGTAGTGTAGTACTACAATCAGGTGTGTTCACGTACTTTGTCAGTGGAACCGGGTGTTTTTGTTAATAAAATGATCAAATCATGTTTGTTTGTGTTGTATATTGCTAGAACCAAGTGTTTATATGGTATATCGCAAGAGCCGACTGTTTTGAGTATTATATCGCTCGTGCCGAGTGTTTTGAGAAGTGTAATAGTGAAATAAGGTGTGTTACTGTAGTACATTGCTAAAAGCGACTGTTTCGTACAGCATGTTGATAGAACCGAGCGTGTTGTGTATCATATCCGTAAAATCGAGTGTTTTGTGTGGGATATAACTAAAATCGGGTGTTTCGTGTAGCATATCGCTAGAACCGAGTGTTTTGGTTGTGTAATGCTGGAATCGGGTGTGTTTACGTACTATGTTGGTAGAAGTCAGTGTTTTGGTTAATAAAATGATCAAATCATGTTTGTTTGTGTTGTATATCGTTGGAACCGAATGTCTTATATAGTATACCGCCAGAGCCGACTGTTTTTAGTAGTGTATCGCACGAGCGTTTTGATAAGTGTAATACTGGAATTTTTTGTGTTACCCTGGTATATCGCTAAAACCGAGTGTTTGTAGTTTGTCGCTACACCCGGGGGTGTTGCATAGTATATCGCTAAAACAGGTTGTTTTCAGTAGCATATCACCAGAACCGAATGTTTTGGTAGTGTAATACTACAATCAGGTTTGTTTACGTACTTTGTCAGTAGAACCGGGTGTTTTTGTTAATAAAATGATCAAATCATGTTTGTTGGTGTTGTATATTGCTAGAACCGAGTGTTTATATGGTATATCGCCAGAGGCGACTGTTTTGAGTATTATATCGCTCGTGCCGAGTGTTTTGAGAAGTGTAATATTGAAATATCGTGTGTTACTGTAGTACATTGCTAAAAGCGAATGTTTCGTACAGCATGTTGATAGAACCGAGCGTGTTGTGTATTATATCCGTAAAACCGAGTGTTTTGTGTTGGATATAACTAAAATCGGGTGTTTCGTGTAGCATATCGTTAGATCGGAGTGCTTTGGGTGGTAAGTGGGTCGTAGCATATCGAAAGAGTCGACTGTTTTGAGTAGCATATCGGCCGTACCGAGTGTTTCGGGAAGAGTAATGCTAGAAGATGGTCTGTTACCGTTGTATATTGCCAAAATGGAGTTGTTTGTACAGCATGTCGATACAACCGAGCGTGTTGTGTAGTATATCCATAAAACCGAGTGTTTTGTGTGGGATATAACTAAACCCGAGTGTTTTGAGTAGTATATCGCTAGAACCGAGTGTTTTGGTTGTGTAATGCTGGAATCGGGTGTGTTTACGTACTATGTCGGTAGAACTCAGTGTTTTGGTTAATAAAATGATCAAATCATGTTTGTTTGTGTTGTATATCGTTGGAACCGAGTGTTTCATATAGTATATCGCAAGAGCCGACTGTTTTTAGTAGTGTATCGCTCGTAACGAGCGTTTTAATAAGTGTAATGCTGGAATTTTGTGTGTTATCCTGGTATATCGCTAAAACCGAGTGTTCTGTAGTTTGTCGCTACACCCGGGGGTTTTGTATAGTATATCGCTAAAACTGGTTGTTTTCAGTAGCATATCACAAGAACCGAATGTTTTTAGTAGTGTAATACTACAATCAGGTGTGTTTACGTACTTTGTCAGTAGAACCGGGTGTTTTTCTTAATAAAATGATCAAACCATGTTTGTTTGTGTTGTATATTGCTAGAACCGAGTGTTTATATGGTATATCGCAAGAGCCGACTGTTTTGAGTATTATATCGCTCGTGCCGAGTGTTTTGAGAAGTGTAGTATTGAAATATGGTGTGTTCCTGTAGAACATTGCTAAAAGCGACTGTTTCGTACAGCATGTTGATAGAACCGAGCGTGTTGTGTATTATATCCGTAAAACCGAGTGTTTTGTGTGGGATATAACTAAAATTGGGTGTTTCGTGTAGCATATCGTTTAATTGGAGTGCTTTGGGCGGTAAGTGGGTGGTAGCATATCAAAAGAGTCGAATGTTTTGAGTAGCATATCGGCCGGACCGAGTGTTTCGGAAAGAATAATGCTGGAAGATGGTCTGTTAGCGTTGTATATTGCTAAAAGCGAGTTTTTTGTACAGCATGTCGATACAACCGAGCGTGTTGTGTAGTATATCCGTAAAACCGAGTGTTTTGTGTGGGATATAACTAAACCCGAGTGTTTTGAGTAGTATATCGCTAGAACCGAGTGTTTTGGTTGTGTAATGCTGGAACTTGTGTGTTTACGTACTATGTAGGTAGAATTCAGTGTTTTGGTTCATAAAATGATCAAATCATGTTAGTTTGTGTTGTATGTCTTTGGAACCGAGTGTTTTATATAGTATATCGCAAGAGCCGACTGTTTTTAGTAGTGTATCGCTCGTAACGAGCAGTTTGATAAGTGTAATGCTGGAATTCTGTGTGTTACCCTGGTATATCGCTAAAACCGAGTGTTCTGTAGTTTGTCGCTACACCCGGGGGTTTCGTATAGTATATCGCTAAAACAGGTTGTTTTCAGTAGCATATCACCAGAACCGAATGTTTTTGGTAGTGTAATACTACAATCAGGTGTGTTCGCGTACTTTGTCAGTAGAACCGAGTGTTTTTGTTAATAAAATGATCAAATCATGTTTGTTTGCGTTGTATATTGCTAGAGCCGAGTGTTTATATGGTATATCGCAAGAGCCGACTGTTTTGAGTAGCATATCGGCCGTACCGAGTGTTTCGGGAAGAGTAATGCTGGAAGATGGTCTGTTACCGTTGTATATTGCTAAAAGCGAGTTTTTTGTACAGCATGTCGATACCACCGAGCGTGTTGTGTAGTATATCCGTAAAACCGAGTGTTTTGTGTGGGATATAACTAAACCCGAGTGTTTTGAGTAGTATATCGCTGGAACCGAGTGTTTTGGTTGTGTAATGCTGGAATCGGGTGTGTTTACGTACTATGTTGGTAGAACTCAGTGTTTTGGTTAATAAAATGATCAAATCATGTTTGTTTGTGTTGCATATCGTTGGAACCGAGTGTTTCATATAGTATATCGCCAGAGCCGACTGTTTTTAGTAGTGTATCGCACGAGCGTTTTGATAAGTGTAATACTGGAATTGTGTGTGTTACCCTGGTATATCGCTAAAACCGAGTGTTTGTAGTTTGTCGCTACACCCGTGGGTTTTGTATAGTATATCGCTAAAACAGGTTGTTTTCAGTAGCATATCACCAGAACCGAATGTTTTTGGTAGTGTAATACTACAATCAGGTGTGTTTACGTACTTTGTCAGTAGAACCGGGTTTTTTGTTAATAAAATGATCAAATCATGTTTGTTTGTTTTGTATATTGCTAGAACCGAGTGTTGATATGGTATATCTCAAGAGCCGACTGGGTTGAGTATTATATCGCTCGTGCCGAGTGTTTTGAGAAGTGTAATAGTGAAATATGGTGTGTTACTGTAGTACATTGCTAAAGGCGAGTGTTTCGTACAGCATGTTGATAGAAGCGAGCGTGTTGTGTATTCGATCCGTAAAACCGAGTATTTTGTGTGGGACATAGCTAAAATCGGGTGTTTCGTGTAGCATATCGTTAGATCGGAGTGCTTTGGACGGTAAGTGGGTGGTAGCATATCAAAAGAGTCGACTGTTTTGAGTAGCATATCGGCCGTACCGAGTGTTTCGGGAAGAATAATGCTGAAAGATGGTGTGTTGCCGTTGTATATTGGTAAAAGCGAGTTTTTGTACAGCATGTCGATACAACCGAGCGTGTTGTGTAGTATATCCGTAAAACCGAGTGTTTTGTGTGGGATATAACTAAAACCGAGTGTTTTGTGTGGGATATAACTAAAACCGAGTGTTTTGTGTGGGATATAACTAAACCCAAGTGTTTTGAGTAGTATATCGCTAGAACCGAGAGTTTTAGTTGTGTAATACTACAATCAGGTGTGTTCACGTACTTTGTCAGTAGAACCGGGTGTTTTTGTTAATAAAATGATCAAATCATGTTTGTTTGTGTTGTATATTGCTAGAACCGAGTGTTTTGGTTGTGTAATGCTGGAATCGGGTGTGTTTACGTACTATGTTGGTAGAACGCAGTGTTTTGGTTAATAAAATGATCAAATCATGTTTGTTTGTGTTGTATATCGTTGGAACCGAGTGTTTTATGTAGTATATCGCCAGAGCCGACTGTTTTAGTAGTGTATCGCACGAGCGTTTTGATAAGTGTAATACTGGAATTTTGTGTGTTACCCTGGTATATCGCTAAAACCGAGTGTTTATAGTTTGTCGCTACACCCTGGGGTTTTGTATAGTATATCGCTAAAACAGGTTGTTTTCAGTAGCATATCACCAGAACCGAATGTTTTTGGTAGTGTAATACTACAATCAGGTGTGTTTACGTACTTTGTCAGTAGAACCGGGTGTTTTTGTTAATAAAATGATCAAATCATGTTTGTTTGTGTTGTATATTGCTACAACCGAGTGTTTATATGGTATATCTCAAGAGCCGACTGGGTTGAGTATTATATCGTTCGTGCCGAGTGTTTTGAGAAGTGTAATAGTGAAATATGGTGTGTTACTGTAGTGCACTGCTAAAATCGAGTGTTTCGCGCAGCATGTTGATAGAACCGAGCGTGTTGGGTATTATATCCGTAAAACCGAGTGTTTTGTGTTGGATATAACTAAAATCGGGTTTTTCGTGTAGCATATCGTTAGATCGGAGTGTTTTGGGTGGTAAGTGGGTGGTAGCATATCGAAAGAGCCGACTGTTTTGAGTAGCATATCGGCCGTGCCGAGTGATTCGGGAAGAGTAATGCTGGAAGATGGTCTGTTACCGTTGTATATTGCTAAAAGCGAGTTTTTTGTACAGCATGTCGATACAACCGAGCGTGTTGTGTAGTATATCCGTAAAACCGAGTGTTTTGTGTGGGATATAACTAAACCCGAGTGTTTTGAGTAGTATATCGCTAGAACCGAGTGTTTTGGTTGTGTAATGCTGGAATCGGGTGTGTTTACGTACTATGTCGGTAGAACTCATTGTTTTGGTTAATAAAATGATCAAATCATGTTTGTTTGTGTTGTATATCTTTGGAACCGAGTGTTTTATATAGTATATCGCCAGAGCCGACTGTTTTTAGTAGTGTATCGCTCGTAACGAGCGTTTTGATAAGTGTAATGCTGGAAGTTTGTGTGTTCCCCTGGTATATCGCTAAAACCGAGTGTTCTGTAGTTTGTCGCTACACCCTGGGGTTTTGTATAGTATATCGCTAAAACAGGTTGTTTTCAGTAGCATATCACCAGAACCGAATGTTTTTGGTAGTGTAATACTACAATCAGGTGTGTTCACGTACTTTGTCAGTGGAACCGGGTGTTTTTGGTAATAAAATGATCAAATCATGTTTGTTTGTGGCGTATATTGCTAGAACCGAGTGTTTATGTGGCATATCGCAACAGCCGACTGTTTTGAGTATTATATCGCTCGTGCCGAGTGTTTTGAGAAGTGTAATAGTGAAATATGGTGTGTTACTGTAGTACATTGCTAAAAGCGACTGTTTCGTACAGCATGTTGATAGAACCGAGCGTGTTGTGTATTATATCCGTAAAACCGAGTGTTTTGTGTGGGATATAACTAAAATCGGGTGTTTCGTGTAGCATATCGCTAGAACCGAGTGTTTTGGTTGTGTAATGCTGGAATCGGGTGTGTTTACGTACTATGTTGGTAGAACTCAGTGTTTTGGTTAATAAAATGATCAAATCATGTTTGTTTGTGTTGTATATCTTTGGAACCGAGTGTTTTATATAGTATATCGCCAGATCCGTCTGTTTTTAGTAGTGTATCGCACGAGCGTTTTGATAAGTGTAATACTGGAATTGTGTGTGTTACCTTGGTATATCGCTAAAACCGAGTGTTTGTAGTTTGTCGCTACACCCGGGGGTGCTCTCTAGTATATCGCTAAAACAAGTTGTTTTCAGTAGCATATCACCAGAACCGAATGTTTTTGGAAGTGTAATACTACAATCAGGTGTGTTTACGTACTTTGTCAGTAGAACCGGGTGTTTTTGTTAATAAAATGATCAAACCATGTTTGTTTGTGTTGTATATTGCTAGAACCGAGTGTTTATATGGTATATCGCAAGAGCCGACTGTTTTGAGTATTATATCGCTCGTGCCGAGTGTTTAGAGAAGTGTAGTATTGACATATGGTGTGTTACTGTAGTAAATTGCTAAAAGCGACTGTTTCGTACAGCATGTTGATAGAACCGAGCGTGTTGTGTATTATATCCGTAAAACCGAGTGTTTTGTGTGGGATATAACTAAAATCGGGTGTTTCGTGTAGGATATCGTTCAATTGGAGTGCTTTGGGCGGTAAGTGGGTGGTAGCATATCAAAAGAGTCGACTGTTTTGAGTAGCATATCGGCCGGACCGAGTGTTTCGGAAAGAGTAATGCTGGAAGATGGTCTGTTAGCGTTGTATAATGCTAAAAGCGAGTTTTTTGTACAGCATGTCGATGCAACCGAGCGTGTTGTGTAGTATATCCGTAAAACCGAGTGTTTTGTGTGGGATATAACTAAACCCGAGTGTTTTGAGTAGCATATCGCTAGAACCGAGTGTTTTGGTTGTGTAATGCTGGAACTTGTGTGTTTACGTACTATGTCGGTAGAATTCAGTGTCTTGGTTAATAAAATGATCAAATCATGTTAGTTTGTGTTGTATGTCTTTGGAACCGAGTGTTTTATATAGTATATCGCAAGAGCCGACTGTTTTTAGTAGTGTATCGCTCGTAACGAGCAGTTTGATAAGTGTAATGCTGGAATTTTGTGTGTTACCCTGGTATATCGCTAAAACCGAGTGTTCTGTAGTTTGTCGCTACACCCGGGGGTTTCGTATAGTATATCGCTAAAACAGGTTGTTTTCAGTAGCATACCACCAGAACCGAATGTTTTTGGTAGTGTAATACTACAATCAGGTGTGTTCACGTACTTTGTCAGTAGAACCGGATGTTTTTGTTAATAAAATGATCAAATCAGGTTTGTTTGTGTTGTATATTGCTAGAACCGAGTGTTTATATGGCATATCGCAGAAGCCTACTGTTTTGAGTATTATATCGCTCGTGCCGAGTGTTTTGAGAAGTGTAATGGTGAAATATGGTGTGTTACTGTAGTACATTGCTAAAAGCGAGTGTTTCGTACAGCATGTTGATAGAACCGAGCGTGTTGTGTATTATATCCGTAAAACCGAGTGTTTTGTGTGGGATATAACTAAAATCGGGTGTTTCGTGTAGCATATCGTTAGATCGGAGTGCTTTGGGTGGTAAGTGGGTCGTAGCATATCGAAATAGTCGACTGTTTTGAGCAGCATATCGGCCGTACCGAGTGTTTCGGGAAGAGTAATGCTGGAAGATGGTCTGTTACCGTTGTATATTGCCAAAATGGAGTTGTTTGTACAGCATGTCGATACAACCGAGCGTGTTGTGTATTATATCCGTAAAATCGAGTGTTTTGTGTGGGATATAACTAAAATCGGGTGTTTCGTGTAGCATATCGCTAGAACCGAGTGTTTTGGTTGTGTAATGCTGGAATCGGGTGTGTTTACGTACTATGTTGGTAGAAGTCAGTGTTTTGGTTAATAAAATGATCAAATCATGTTTGTTTGTGTTGTATATCGTTGGAACCGAGTGTCTTATATAGTATACCGCCAGAGTCGACTGTTTTTAGTAGTGTATCGCACGAGCGTTTTGATAAGTGTAATACTGGAATTTTTTGTGTTACCCTGGTATATCGCTAAAACCGAGTGTTTGTAGTTTGTCGCTACACCCGGGGGTGTTGCATAGTATATCGCTAAAACAGGTTGTTTTCAGTAGCATATCACCAGAACCGAATGTTTTGGTAGTGTAATACTACAATCAGGTTTGTTTACGTACTTTGTCAGTAGAACCGGGTGTTTTTGTTAATAAAATGATCAAATCATGTTTGTTGGTGTTGTATATTGCTAGAACCGAGTGTTTATATGGTATATCGCCAGAGGCGACTGTTTTGAGTATTATATCGCTCGTGCCGAGTGTTTTGAGAAGTGTAATATTGAAATATCGTGTGTTACTGTAGTACATTGCTAAAAGCGAGTGTTTCGTACAGCATGTTGATGGAACCGAGCGTGTTGTGTATTATATCCATAAAACCGAGTGTTTTGTGTGGGATATAACTAAACCCGAGTGTTTTGAGTAGTATATCGCTAGAACCGAGTGTTTCGGTTGTGTAATGCTGGAATCGGGTGTGTTTACGTACTATGTTGGTAGAACTCAGTGTTTTGGTTAATAAAATGATCAAATCATGTTTGTTTGTGTTGTATATCGTTGGAACCGAGTGTTTCATATAGTATATCGCAAGAGCCGACTGTTTTTAGTAGTGTATCGCTCGTAACGAGCGTTTTAATAAGTGTAATGCTGGAATTTTGTGTGTTATCCTGGTATATCGCTAAAACCGAGTGTTCTGTAGTTTGTCGCTACACCCGGGGGTTTTGTTTAGTATATCGCTAAAACTGGTGGTTTTCAGTAGCATATCACCAGAACCGAATGTTTTTAGTAGTGTAATACTACAATCAGGTGTGTTTACGTACTTTGTCAGTAGAACCGGGTGTTTTTGTTAATAAAATGATCAAACCATGTTTGTTTGTGTTGCATATTGCTAGAACCGAGTGTTTATATGGTATATCGCAAGAGCCGACTGTTTTGAGTATTATATCGCTCGTGCCGAGTGTTTTGAGAAGTGTAATATTGAAATATGGTGTGTTCCTGTAGTACATTGCTAAAAGCGACTGTTTCGTACAGCATGTTGATAGAACCGAGCGTGTTGTGTATTATATCCGTAAAACCGAGTGTTTTGTGTGGGATATAACTAAAATTGGGTGTTTCGTGTAGCATATCGTTTAATTGGAGTGCTTTGGGCGGTAAGTGGGTGGTAGCATATCAAAAGAGTCGACTGTTTTGAGTAGCATATCGGCCGGACCGAGTGTTTCGGAAAGAGTAATGCTGGAAGATGGTCTGTTAGCGTTGTATATTGCTAAAAGCGAGTTTTTTGTACAGCATGTCGATACAACCGAGCGTGTTGTGTAGTATATCCGTAAAACCCAGTGTTTTGTGTGGGATATAACTAAACCCGAGTGTTTTGAGTAGTATATCGCTAGAACCGAGTGTTTTGGTTGTGTAATGCTGGAACTTGTGTGTTTACGTACTATGTAGGTAGAATTCAGTGTTTTGGTTCATAAAATGATCAAATCATGTTAGTTTGTGTTGTATGTCTTTGGAACCGAGTGTTTTATATAGTATATCGCAAGAGCCGACTGTTTTTAGTAGTGTATCGCTCGTAACGAGCAGTTTGATAAGTGTAATGCTGGAATTCTGTGTGTTACCCTGGTATATCGCTAAAACCGAGTGTTCTGTAGTTTGTCGCTACACCCGGGGGTTTCGTATAGTATATCGCTAAAACAGGTTGTTTTCAGTAGCATATCACCAGAACCGAATGTTTTTGGTAGTGTAATACTACAATCAGGTGTGTTCGCGTACTTTGTCAGTAGAACCGAGTGTTTTTGTTAATAAAATGATCAAATCATGTTTGTTTGCGTTGTATATTGCTAGAGCCGAGTGTTTATATGGTATATCGCAAGAGCCGACTGTTTTGAGTAGCATATCGGCCGTACCGAGTGTTTCGGGAAGAGTAATGCTGGAAGATGGTCTGTTACCGTTGTATATTGCTAAAAGCGAGTTTTTTGTACAGCATGTCGATACCACCGAGCGTGTTGTGTAGTATATCCGTAAAACCGAGTGTTTTGTGTGGGATATAACTAAACCCGAGTGTTTTGAGTAGTATATCGCTGGAACCGAGTGTTTTGGTTGTGTAATGCTGGAATCGGGTGTGTTTACGTACTATGTTGGTAGAACTCAGTGTTTTGGTTAATAAAATGATCAAATCATGTTTGTTTGTGTTGCATATCGTTGGAACCGAGTGTTTCATATAGTATATCGCCAGAGCCGACTGTTTTTAGTAGTGTATCGCACGAGCGTTTTGATAAGTGTAATACTGGAATTGTGTGTGTTACCCTGGTATATCGCTAAAACCGAGTGTTTGTAGTTTGTCGCTACACCCGTGGGTTTTGTATAGTATATCGCTAAAACAGGTTGTTTTCAGTAGCATATCACCAGAACCGAATGTTTTTGGTAGTGTAATACTACAATCAGGTGTGTTTACGTACTTTGTCAGTAGAACCGGGTGTTTTTGTTAATAAAATGATCAAACCATGTTTGTTTGTGTTGTATATTGCTAGAACCGAGTGTTTATATGGTATATCGCAAGAGCCGACTGTTTTGAGTATTATATCGCTCGTGCCGAGTGTTTTGAGAAGTGTAGTATTGAAATATGGTGTGTTCCTGTAGTACATTGCTAAAAGCGACTGTTTCGTACAGCATGTTGATAGAACCGAGCGTGTTGTGTATTATATCCGTAAAACCGAGTGTTTTGTGTGGGATATAACTAAAATTGGGTGTTTCGTGTAGCATATCGTTTAATTGGAGTGCTTTGGGCGGTAAGTGGGTGGTAGCATATCAAAAGAGTCGACTGTTTTGAGTAGCATATCGGCCGGACCGAGTGTTTCGGAAAGAATAATGCTGGAAGATGGTCTGTTAGCGTTGTTTATTGCTAAAAGCGAGTTTTTTGTACAGCATGTCGATACAACCGAGCGTGTTGTGTAGTATATCCGTAAAACCGAGTGTTTTGTGTGGGATATAACTAAACCCGAGTGTTTTGAGTAGTATATCGCTAGAACCGAGTGTTTTGGTTGTGTAATGCTGGAACTTGTGTGTTTACGTACTATGTAGGTAGAATTCAGTGTTTTGGTTCATAAAATGATCAAATCATGTTAGTTTGTGTTGTATGTCTTTGGAACCGAGTGTTTTATATAGTATATCGCAAGAGCCGACTGTTTTTAGTAGTGTATCGCTCGTAACGAGCAGTTTGATAAGTGTAATGCTGGAATTCTGTGTGTTACCCTGGTATATCGCTAAAACCGAGTGTTCTGTAGTTTGTCGCTACACCCGGGGGTTTCGTATAGTATATCGCTAAAACAGGTTGTTTTCAGTAGCATATCACCAGAACCGAATGTTTTTGGTAGTGTAATACTACAATCAGGTGTGTTCGCGTACTTTGTCAGTAGAACCGAGTGTTTTTGTTAATAAAATGATCAAATCATGTTTGTTTGCGTTGTATATTGCTAGAGCCGAGTGTTTATATGGTATATCGCAAGAGCCGACTGTTTTGAGTAGCATATCGGCCGTACCGAGTGTTTCGGGAAGAGTAATGCTGGAAGATGGTCTGTTACCGTTGTATATTGCTAAAAGCGAGTTTTTTGTACAGCATGTCGATACCACCGAGCGTGTTGTGTAGTATATCCGTAAAACCGAGTGTTTTGTGTGGGATATAACTAAACCCGAGTGTTTTGAGTAGTATATCGCTGGAACCGAGTGTTTTGGTTGTGTAATGCTGGAATCGGGTGTGTTTACGTACTATGTTGGTAGAACTCAGTGTTTTGGTTAATAAAATGATCAAATCATGTTTGTTTGTGTTGCATATCGTTGGAACCGAGTGTTTCATATAGTATATCGCCAGAGCCGACTGTTTTTAGTAGTGTATCGCACGAGCGTTTTGATAAGTGTGATACTGGAATTGTGTGTGTTACCCTGGTATATCGCTAAAACCGAGTGTTTGTAGTTTGTCGCTACACCCGTGGGTTTTGTATAGTATATCGCTAAAACAGGTTGTTTTCAGTAGCATATCACCAGAACCGAATGTTTTTGGTAGTGTAATACTACAATCAGGTGTGTTTACGTACTTTGTCAGTAGAAACGGGTTTTTTGTTAATAAAATGATCAAATCATGTTTGTTTGTTTTGTATATTGCTAGAAGCAAGTGTTTATATGGTATATCGCAAGAGCCGACTGTTTTGAGTATTATATCGCTCGTGCCGAGTGTTTTGAGAAGTGTAATAGTGAAATATGGTGCGTTACTGTAGTACATTGCTAAAAGCGACTGTTTCGTACAGCATGTTGATAGAACCGAGCGTGTTGTGTATTATATCCGTAAAATCGAGTGTTTTGTGTGGGATATAACTAAAATCGGGTGTTTCGTGTAGCATATCGCTAGAACCGAGTGTTTTGGTTGTGTAATGCTGGAATCGGGTGTGTTTACGTACTATGTTGGTAGAAGTCAGTGTTTTGGTTAATAAAATGATCAAATCATGTTTGTTTGTGTTGTATATCGTTGGAACCGAGTGTCTTATATAGTATACCGCCAGAGCCGACTGTTTTTAGTAGTGTATCGCACGAGCGTTTTGATAAGTGTAATACTGGAATTTTTTGTGTTACCCTGGTATATCGCTAAAACCGAGTGTTTGTAGTTTGTCGCTACACCCGGGGGTGTTGCATAGTATATCGCTAAAACAGGTTGTCTTCAGTAGCATATCACCAGAACCGAATGTTTTGGTAGTGTAATACTACAATCAGGTTTGTTTACGTACTTTGTCAGTAGAACCGGGTGTTTTTGTTAATAAAATGATCAAATCATGTTTGTTGGTGTTGTATATTGCTAGAACCGAGTGTTTATATGGTATATCGCCAGAGGCGACTGTTTTGAGTATTATATCGCTCGTGCCGAGTGTTTTGAGAAGTGTAATATTGAAATATCGTGTGTTACTGTAGTACATTGCTAAAAGCGAGTGTTTCGTACAGCATGTTGATAGAACCGAGCGTGTTGTGTATTATATCCGTAAAACCGAGTGTTTTGTGTGGGATATAACTAAAATTGGGTGTTTCGTGTAGCATATCGTTTAATTGGAGTGCTTTGGGCGGTAAGTGGGTGGTAGCATATCAAAAGAGTCGACTGTTTTGAGTAGCATATCGGCCGGACCGAGTGTTTCGGAAAGAGTAATGCTGGAAGATGATCTGTTAGCGTTGTATATTGCTAAAAGCGAGTTTTTTGTACAGCATGTCGATACAACCGAGCGTGTTGTGTAGTATATCCGTAAAACCGAGTGTTTTGTGTGGGATATAACTAAACCCGAGTGTTTTGAGTAGTATATCGCTAGAACCGAGTGTTTTGGTTGTGTAATGCTGGAACTTGTGTGTTTAAGTACTATGTAGGTAGAATTCAGTGTTTTGGTTCATAAAATGATCAAATCATGTTAGTTTGTGTTGTATGTCTTTGGAACCGAGTGTTTTATATAGTATATCGCAAGAGCCGACTGTTTTTAGTAGTGTATCGCTCGTAACGAGCAGTTTGATAAGTGTAATGCTGGAATTCTGTGTGTTACCCTGGTATATCGCTAAAACCGAGTGTTCTGTAGTTTGTCGCTACACCCGGGGGTTTCGTATAGTATATCGCTAAAACAGGTTGTTTTCAGTAGCATATCACCAGAACCGAATGTTTTTGGTAGTGTAATACTACAATCAGGTGTGTTCGCGTACTTTGTCAGTAGAACCGAGTGTTTTTGTTAATAAAATGATCAAATCATGTTTGTTTGCGTTGTATATTGCTAGAGCCGAGTGTTTATATGGTATATCGCAAGAGCCGACTGTTTTGAGTAGCATATCGGCCGTACCGAGTGTTTCGGGAAGAGTAATGCTGGAAGATGGTCTGTTACCGTTGTATATTGCTAAAAGCGAGTTTTTTGTACAGCATGTCGATACCACCGAGCGTGTTGTGTAGTATATCCGTAAAACCGAGTGTTTTGTGTGGGATATAACTAAACCCGAGTGTTTTGAGTAGTATATCGCTGGAACCGAGTGTTTTGGTTGTGTAATGCTGGAATCGGGTGTGTTTACGTACTATGTTGGTAGAACTCAGTGTTTTGGTTCATAAAATTATCAAATCATGTTTGTTTGTGTTGCATATCGTTGGAACCGAGTGTTTCATATAGTATATCGCCAGAGCCGACTGTTTTTAGTAGTGTATCGCACGAGCGTTTTGATAAGTGTAATACTGGAATTGTGTGTGTTACCCTGGTATATCGCTAAAACCGAGTGTTTGTAGTTTGTCGCTACACCCGTGGGTTTTGTATAGTATATCGCTAAAACAGGTTGTTTTCAGTAGCATATCACCAGAACCGAATGTTTTTGGTAGTGTAATACTACAATCAGGTGTGTTTACGTACTTTGTCAGTAGAACCGGGTGTTTTTGTTAATAAAATGATCAAACCATGTTTGTTTGTTTTGTATATTGCTAGAACCGAGTGTTTATATGGTATATCGCAAGAGCCGACTGTTTTGAGTATTATATCGCTCGTGCCGAGTGTTTTGAGAAGTGTAGTATTGAAATATGGTGTGTTCCTGTAGTACATTGCTAAAAGCGACTGTTTCGTACAGCATGTTGATAGAACCGAGCGTGTTGTGTATTATATCCGTAAAACCGAGTGTTTTGTGTGGGATATAACTAAAATTGGGTGTTTCGTGTAGCATATCGTTTAATTGGAGTGCTTTGGGCGGTAAGTGGGTGGTAGCATATCAAAAGAGTCGACTGTTTTGAGTAGCATATCGGCCGGACCGAGTGTTTCGGAAAGAATAATGCTGGAAGATGGTCTGTTAGCGTTGTATATTGCTAAAAGCGAGTTTTTTGTACAGCATGTCGATACAACCGAGCGTGTTGTGTAGTATATCCGTAAAACCGAGTGTTTTGTGTGGGATATAACTAAACCCGAGTGTTTTGAGTAGTATATCGCTAGAACCGAGTGTTTTGGTTGTGTAATGCTGGAACTTGTGTGTTTACGTACTATGTAGGTAGAATTCAGTGTTTTGGTTCATAAAATGATCAAATCATGTTAGTTTGTGTTGTATGTCTTTGGAACCGAGTGTTTTATTTAGTATATCGCAAGAGCCGACTGTTTTTAGTAGTGTATCGCTCGTAACGAGCAGTTTGATAAGTGTAATGCTGGAATTCTGTGTGTTACCCTGGTATATCGCTAAAACCGAGTGTTCTGTAGTTTGCCGCTACACCCGGGGGTTTCGTATAGTATATCGCTAAAACAGGTTGTTTTCAGTAGCATATCACCAGAACCGAATGTTTTTGGTAGTGTAATACTACAATCAGGTGTGTTCGCGTACTTTGTCAGTAGAACCGAGTGTTTTTGTTAATAAAATGATCAAATCATGTTTGTTTGCGTTAGATATTGCTAGAGCCGAGTGTTTATATGGTATATCGCAAGAGCCGACTGTTTTGAGTAGCATATCGGCCGTACCGAGTGTTTCGGGAAGAGTAATGCTGGAAGATGGTCTGTTACCGTTGTATATTGCTAAAAGCGAGTTTTTTGTACTGCATGTCGATACCACCGAGCGTGTTGTGTAGTATATCCGTAAAACCGAGTGTTTTGTGTGGGATATAACTAAACCCGAGTGTTTTGAGTAGTATATCGCTGGAACCGAGTGTTTTGGTTGTGTAATGCTGGAATCGGGTGTGTTTACGTACTATGTTGGTAGAACTCAGTGTTTTGGTTAATAAAATGATCAAATCATGTTTGTTTGTGTTGCATATCGTTGGAACCGAGTGTTTCATATAGTATATCGCCAGAGCCGACTGTTTTTAGTAGTGTATCGCACGAGCGTTTTGATAAGTGTAATACTGGAATTGTGTGTGTTACCCTGGTATATCGCTAAAACCGAGTGTTTGTAGTTTGTCGCTACACCCGTGGGTTTTGTATAGTATATCGCTAAAACAGGTTGTTTTCAGTAGCATATCACCAGAACCGAATGTTTTTGGTAGTGTAATACTACAATCAGGTGTGTTTACGTACTTTGTCAGTAGAACCGGGTTTTTTGTTAATAAAATGATCAAATCATGTTTGTTTGTTTTGTATATTGCTAGAACCGAGTGTTGATATGGTATATCTCAAGAGCCGACTGGGTTGAGTATTATATCGCTCGTGCCGAGTGTTTTGAGAAGTGTAATAGTGAAATATGGTGTGTTACTGTAGTACATTGCTAAAGGCGAGTGTTTCGTACAGCATGTTGATAGAAGCGAGCGTGTTGTGTATTCGATCCGTAAAACCGAGTGTTTTGTGTTGGATATAACTAAAATCGGGTGTTTCGTGTAGCATATCGTTAGATCGGAGTGCTTTGGGTGGTAAGTGGGTCGTAGCATATCGAAAGAGTCGACTGTTTTGAGTAGCATATCGGCCGTACCGAGTGTTTCGGGAAGAGTAATGCTGGAAGATGGTCTGTTACCGTTGTATATTGCCAAAATGGAGTTGTTTGTACAGCATGTCGATACAACCGAGCGTGTTGTGTAGTATATCCATAAAACCGAGTGTTTTGTGTGGGATATAACTAAACCCGAGTGTTTTGAGTAGTATATCGCTAGAACCGAGTGTTTTGGTTGTGTAATGCTGGAATCGGGTGTGTTTACGTACTATGTTGGTAGAACTCAGTGTTTTGGTTAATAAAATGATCAAATCATGTTTGTTTGTGTTGTATATCGTTGGAACCGAGTGTTTCATATAGTATATCGCAAGAGCCGACTGTTTTTAGTAGTGTATCGCTCGTAACGAGCGTTTTAATAAGTGTAATGCTGGAATTTTGTGTGTTATCCTGGTATATCGCTAAAACCGAGTGTTCTGTAGTTTGTCGCTACACCCGGGGGTTTTGTATAGTATATCGCTAAAACAGGTTGTTTTCAGTAGCATATCACCAGAACCGAATGTTTTTAGTAGTGTAATACTACAATCAGGTGTGTTTACGTACTTTGTCAGTAGAACCGGGTGTTTTTGTTAATAAAATGATCAAACCATGTTTGTTTGTGTTGTATATTGCTAGAACCGAGTGTTTATATGGTATATCGCAAGAGCCGACTGTTTTGAGTATTATATCGCTCGTGCCGAGTGTTTTGAGAAGTGTAGTATTGAAATATGGTGTGTTCCTGTAGTACATTGCTAAAAGCGACTGTTTCGTACAGCATGTTGATAGAACCGAGCGTGTTGTGTATTATATCCGTAAAACCGAGTGTTTTGTGTGGGATATAACTAAAATTGGGTGTTTCGTGTAGCATATCGTTTAATTGGAGTGCTTTGGGCGGTAAGTGGGTGGTAGCATATCAAAAGAGTCGACTGTTTTGAGTAGCATATCGGCCGGACCGAGTGTTTCGGAAAGAGTAATGCTGGAAGATGGTCTGTTAGCGTTGTATATTGCTAAAAGCGAATTTTTTGTGCAGCATGTCGATACAACCGAGCGTGTTGTGTAGTATATCCGTAAAACCGAGTGTTTTGTGTGGGATATAACTAAACCCGAGTGTTTTGAGTAGTATATCGCTAGAACCGAGTGTTTTGGTTGTGTAATGCTGGAACTTGTGTGTTTACGTACTATGTAGGTAGAATTCAGTGTTTTGGTTCATAAAATGATCAAATCATGTTAGTTTGTGTTGTATGTCTTTGGAACCGAGTGTTTTATATAGTATATCCCAAGAGCCGACTGTTTTTAGTAGTGTATCGCTCGTAACGAGCAGTTTGATAAGTGTAATGCTGGAATTCTGTGTGTTACCCTGGTATATCGCTAAAACCGAGTGTTCTGTAGTTTGTCGCTACACCCGGGGGTTTCGTATAGTATATCGCTAAAACAGGTTGTTTTCAGTAGCATATCACCAGAACCGAATGTTTTTGGTAGTGTAATACTACAATCAGGTGTGTTCGCGTACTTTGCCAGTAGAACCGAGTGTTTTTGTTAATAAAATGATCAAATCATGTTTTTTTGCGTTGTATATTGCTAGAGCCGAGTGTTTATATGGTATATCGCAAGAGCCGACTGTTTTGAGTAGCATATCGGCCGTACCGAGTGTTTCGGGAAGAGTAATGCTGGAAGATGGTCTGTTACCGTTGTATATTGCTAAAAGCGAGTTTTTTGTACAGCATGTCGATACCACCGAGCGTGTTGTGTAGTATATCCGTAAAACCGAGTGTTTTGTGTGGGATATAACTAAACCCGAGTGTTTTGAGTAGTATATCGCTGGAACCGAGTGTTTTGGTTGTGTAATGCTGGAATCGGGTGTGTTTACGTACTATGTTGGTAGAACTCAGTGTTTTGGTTAATAAAATGATCAAATCATGTTTGTTTGTGTTGCATATCGTTGGAAACGAGTGTTTCATATAGTATATCGCCAGAGCCGACTGTTTTTAGTAGTGTATCGCACGAGCGTTTTGATAAGTGTAATACTGGAATTGTGTGTGTTACCCTGGTATATCGCTAAAACCGAGTGTTTGTAGTTTGTCGCTACACCCGTGGGTTTTGTATAGTATATCGCTAAAACAGGTTGTTTTCAGTAGCATATCACCAGAACCGAATGTTTTTGGTAGTGTAATACTACAATCAGGTGTGTTTACGTACTTTGTCAGTAGAACCGGGTTTTTTGTTAATAAAATGATCAAATCATGTTTGTTTGTTTTGTATATTGCTAGAACCGAGTGTTGATATGGTATATCTCAAGAGCCGACTGGGTTGAGTATTATATCGCTCGTGCCGAGTGTTTTGAGAAGTGTAATAGTGAAATATGGTGTGTTACTGTAGTACATTGCTAAAGGCGAGTGTTTCGTACAGCATGTTGATAGAAGCGAGCGTGTTGTGTATTCGATCCGTAAAACCGAGTATTTTGTGTGGGACATACCTAAAATCGGGTGTTTCGTGTAGCATATCGTTAGATCGGAGTGCTTTGGACGGTAAGTGGGTGGTAGCATATCAAAAGAGTCGACTGTTTTGAGTAGCATATCGGCCGTACCGAGTGTTTCGGGAAGAATAATGCTGAAAGATGGTGTGTTGCCGTTGTATATTGGTAAAAGCGGGTTTTTGTACAGCATGTCGATACAACCGAGCGTATTGTGTAGTATATCCGTAAAACCGAGTGTTTTGTGTGGGATATAACTAAAACCGAGTGTTTTGTGTGGGATATAACTAAAACCGAGTGTTTTGTGTGGGATATAACTAAACCCAAGTGTTTTGAGTAGTATATCGCTAGAACCGAGAGTTTTAGTTGTGTAATACTACAATCAGGTGTGTTCACGTACTTTGTCAGTAGAACCGGGTGTTTTTGTTAATAAAATGATCAAATCATGTTTGTTTGTGTTGTATATTGCTAGAACCGAGTGTTTTGGTTGTGTAATGCTGGAATCGGGTGTGTTTACGTACTATGTTGGTAGAACGCAGTGTTTTGGTTAATAAAATGATCAAATCATGTTTGTTTGTGTTGTATATCGTTGGAACCGAGTGTTTTATGTAGTATATCGCCAGAGCCGACTGTTTTAGTAGTGTATCGCACGAGCGTTTTGATAAGTGTAATACTGGAATTGTGTGTGTTACCCTGGTATATCGCTAAAACCGAGTGTTTATAGTTTGTCGCTACACCCTGGTGTTTTGTATAGTATATCGCTAAAACAGGTTGTTTTCAGTAGCATATCACCAGAACCGAATGTTTTTGGTAGTGTAATACTACAATCAGGTGTGTTTACGTACTTTGTCAGTAGAACCGGGTGTTTTTGTTAATAAAATGATCAAATCATGTTTGTTTGTGTTGTATATTGCTACAACCGAGTGTTTATATGGTATATCTCAAGAGCCGACTGTTTTGAGTATTATATCGCTCGTGCCGAGTGTTTTGAGAAGTGTAATAGTGAAATATGGTGTGTTACTGTAGTACATTGCTAAAAGCGACTGTTTCGTACAGCATGTTGATAGAACCGAGCGTGTTGTGTATTATATCCGTAACACCGAGTGTTTTGTGTAGGATATAACTAAAATCGGGTGTTTCGTGTAGCATATCGCTAGAACCGAGTGTTTTGGTTGTGTAATGCTGGAATCGGGTGTGTTTACGTACTATGTTGGTAGAACTCAGTGTTTTGGTTAATAAAATGATCAAATCATGTTTGTTTGTGTTGTATATCTTTGGAACCGAGTGTTTTATATAGTATATCGCCAGATCCGTCTGTTTTTAGTAGTGTATCGCACGAGCGTTTTGATAAGTGTAATACTGGAATTGTGTGTGTTACCTTGGTATATCGCTAAAACCGAGTGTTTGTAGTTTGTCGCTACACCCGGGGGTGCTTTCTAGTATATCGCTAAAACAAGTTGTTTTCAGTAGCATATCACCAGAACCGAATGTTTTTGGAAGTGTAATACTACAATCAGGTGTGTTTACGTACTTTGTCAGTAGAACCGGGTGTTTTTGTTAATAAAATGATCAAACCATGTTTGTTTGTGTTGTATATTGCTAGAACCGCGTGTTTATATGGTATATCGCAAGAGCCGACTGTTTTGAGTATTATATCGCTCGTGCCGAGTGTTTAGAGAAGTGTAGTATTGACATATGGTGTGTTACTGTAGTACATTGCTAAAAGCGACTGTTTCGTACAGCATGTTGATAGAACCGAGCGTGTTGTGTATTATATCCGTAAAACCGAGTGTTTTGTGTGGGATATAACTAAAATCGGGTGTTTCGTGTAGGATATCGTTCAATTGGAGTGCTTTGGGCGGTAAGTGGGTGGTAGCATATCAAAAGAGTCGACTGTTTTGAGTAGCATATCGGCCGGACCGAGTGTTTCGGAAAGAGTAATGCTGGAAGATGGTCTGTTAGCGTTGTATAATGCTAAAAGCGAGTTTTTTGTACAGCATGTCGATGCAACCGAGCGTGTTGTGTAGTATATCCGTAAAACCGAGTGTTTTGTGTGGGATATAACTAAACCCGAGTGTTTTGAGTAGCATATCGCTAGAACCGAGTGTTTTGGTTGTGTAATGCTGGAACTTGTGTGTTTACGTACCATGTCGGTAGAATTCAGTGTCTTGGTTAATAAAATGATCAAATCATGTTAGTTTGTGTTGTATGTCTTTGGAACCGAGTGTTTTATATAGTATATCGCAAGAGCCGACTGTTTTTAGTAGTGTATCGCTCGTAACGAGCAGTTTGATAAGTGTAATGCTGGAATTTTGTGTGTTACCCTGGTATATCGCTAAAACCGAGTGTTCTGTAGTTTGTCGCTACACCCGGGGGTTTCGTATAGTATATCGCTAAAACAGGTTGTTTTCAGTAGCATACCACCAGAACCGAATGTTTTTGGTAGTGTAATACTACAATCAGGTGTGTTCACGTACTTTGTCAGTAGAACCGAATGTTTTTGTTAATAAAATGATCAAATCAGGTTTGTTTGTGTTGTATATTGCTAGAACCGAGTGTTTATATGGCATATCGCAGAAGCCGACTGTTTTGAGTATTATATCGCTCGTGCCGAGTGTTTTGAGAAGTGTAATAGTGAAATATGGTGTGTTACTGTAGTACATTGCTAAAAGCGAGTGTTTCGTACATCATGTTGATAGAAGCGAGCGTGTTGTGTATTCGATCCGTAAAACCGGGTATTTTGTGTGGGACATAGCTAAAATCGGGTGTTTCGTGTAGCATATCGTTAGATCGGAGTGCTTTGGACGGTAAGTGGGTGGTAGCATATCGAAAGAGCCGACTGTTTTGAGTAGCATATCGGCCGTACCGAGTGTTTCGGGAAAAGTAATGCTGGAAGATGGTCTGTTACCGTTGTATATTGCTAAAAGCGAGTTTTTTGTACAGCATGTCGATAGAACCGAGCGTGTTGTGTAGTATATCCGTAAAACCGAGTGTTTTGTGTGGGATATAACTAAACCCGAGTGTTTTGAGTAGTATATCGCTAGAACCGAGTGTTTTGGTTGTGCAATGCTGGGATCGGGTGTGTTTACGTACTATGTTGGTAGAAGTCAGTGTTTTGGTTAATAAAATGATCAAATCATGTTTGTTTGTGTTGTATATCGCTGGAACCGAGTGTTTTATATAGCATACCGCCAGAGTCGACTGTTTTTAGTAGTGTATCGCACGAGCGTTTTGATCAGTGTAATACTGGAATTTTTTGTGTTACCCTGGTATATCGCTAAAACCGAGTGTTGGAAGTTTGTCGCTACACCAGGGGGTGTTGTATAGTATATCGCTGAAACAGGTTGTTTTCAGTAGCATATCACCAGAACCGAATATTTTTGGTAGTGTAATACTACATTCAGGTGTGTTTACGTACTTTGTCAGTAGAACCTGGTGTTTTTGTTAATAAATTGATCAAATCATGTTTGTTTGTGTTGTATATTGCTAGAACCGAGTGTTTATATGGTATATCGCAAGAACCGACTGTTTTGAGTATTATATCGCTCGTGCCGAGTGTTTTGAGAAGTGTAATAGTGAAATATGGTGTGTTACTGTAGTACATTGCTAAAAGCGAGTGTTTCGTACATCATGTTGATAGAAGCGAGCGTGTTGTGTATTATATCCGTAAAACCGAGTGTTTTGTGTGGGATATAACTAAAATCGGGTGTTTCGTGTAGCATATCGTTAGATCGGAGTGCTTTGGGTGGTAAGTGGGTGGTAGCATATCGAAATAGTCGACTGTTTTGAGCAGCATATCGGCCGTACCGAGTGTTTCGGGAAGAGTAATGCTGGAAGATGGTCTGTTACCGTTGTATATTGCCAAAATGGAGTTGTTTGTACAGCATGTCGATACAACCGAGCGTGTTGTGTAGTATATCCGTAAAACCGAGTGTTATGTGTGGGGTATAACTAAACCCGAGTGTTTTGAGTAGTATATCGCTAGAACCGAGTGTTTTGGTTGTGTAATGCTGGAATCGGGTGTGTTTACGTACTATGTCGGTAGAACTCAGTGTTTTGGTTAATAAAATGCTCAAATCATGTTTGTTTGTATTGTATATCTTTGGAACCGCGTGTTTTATATAGTATATCGCAAGAGCCGACTGTTTTTAGTAGTGTATCGCTCGTAACGAGCGTTTTAATAAGTGTAATGCTGGAATTTTGTGTGTTACCCTGGTATATCGCTAAAACCGAGTGTTCTGTAGTTTGTCGCTACACCCGGGGGTTTTGTATAGTATATCGCTAAAACAGGTTGTTTTCAGTAGCATATCACCAGAACCAATTGTTTTTGGTAGTGTAATACTACAATCAGGTGTGTTCACGTACTTTGTCAGTGGAACCGGGTGTTTTTGTTAATAAAATGATCAAATCATGTTTGTTTGTGTTGTATATTGCTAGAACCAAGTGTTTATATGGCATATCGCAAGAGCCGACTGTTTTGAGTATTATATCGCTCGTGCCGAGTGTTTTTTGAGAATTGTAATAGTGAAATATGGTGCGTTACTGTAGTACATTGCTAAAAGCGACTGTTTCGTACAGCATGTTGATAGAACCGAGCGTGTTGTGTATTATATCCGTAAAATCGAGTGTGTTGTGTGGGATATAACTAAAATCGGGTGTTTCGTGTAGCATATCGCTAGAACCGAGTGTTTTGGTTGTGTAATGCTGAAATCGGGTGTGTTTACGTACTATGTTGGTAGAAGTCAGTGTTTTGGTTAACAAAATGATCAAATCATGTTTGTTTGTGTTGTATATCGTTGGAACCGAGTGTCTTATATAGTATACCGCCAGAGCCGACTGTTTTTAGTAGTGTATCGCACGAGCGTTTTGATAAGTGTAATACTGGAATTTTTTGTGTTACCCTGGTATATCGCTAAAACCGAGTGTTTGTAGTTTGTCGCTACACCCGGGGGTGTTGCATAGTATATCGCTAAAACAGGTTGTTTTCAGTAGCATATCACCAGAACCGCATGTTTTGGTAGTGTAATACTACAATCAGGTTTGTTTAGTACTTTGTCAGTAGAACCGGGTGTTTTTGTTAATAAAATGATCAAATCATGTTTGTTGGTGTTGTATATTGCTAGAACCGAGTGTTTATATGGTATATCGCCAGAGGCGACTGTTTTGAGTATTATATCGCTCGTGCCGAGTGTTTTGAGAAGTGTAATATTGAAATATCGTGTGTTACTGTAGTACATTGCTAAAAGCGAGTGTTTCGTACAGCATGTTGATAGAACCGAGCGTGTTGTGTATTATATCCGTAAAACCGAGTGTTTCGTGTTGGATATAACTAAAATCGGGTGTTTCGTGTAGCATATCGTTAGATCGGAGTGCTTTGGGTGGTAAGTGGGTCGTAGCATATCGAAAGCGTCGACTGTTTTGAGTAGCATATCGGCCGTACCGAGTGTTTCGGGAAGAGTAATGCTGGAAGATGGTCTGTTACCGTTGTATATTGCCAAAATGGAGTTGTTTGTACAGCATGTCGATACAACCGAGCGTGTTGTGTAGTATATCCATAAAACCGAGTGTTTTGTGTGGGATATAACTAAACCCGAGTGTTTTGAGTAGTATATCGCTAGAACCGAGTGTTTTGGTTGTGTAATGCTGGAATCGGGTGTGTTTACGTACTATGTTGGTAGAACTCAGTGTTTTGGTTAATAAAATGATCAAATCATGTTTGTTTGTGTTGTATATCGTTGGAACCGAGTGTTTCATATAGTATATCGCAAGAGCCGACTGTTTTTAGTAGTGTATCGCTCGTAACGAGCGTTTTAATAAGTGTAATGCTGGAATTTTGTGTGTTATCCTGGTATATCGCTAAAACCGAGTGTTCTGTAGTTTGTCGCTACACCCGGGGGTTTTGTATAGTATATCGCTAAAACTGGTTGTTTTCAGTAGCATATCACCAGAACCGAATGTTTTTAGTAGTGTAATACTACAATCAGGTGTGTTTACGTACTTTGTCAGTAGAACCGGGTGTTTTTGTTAATAAAATGATCAAACCATGTTTGTTTGTGTTGTATATTGCTAGAACCGAGTGTTTATATGGTATATCGCAAGAGCCGACTGTTTTGAGTATTATATCGCTCGTGCCGAGTGTTTTGAGAAGTGTAGTATTGAAATATGGTGTGTTCCTGTAGTACATTGCTAAAAGCGACTGTTTCGTACAGCATGTTGATAGAACCGAGCGTGTTGTGTATTATATCCGTAAAACCGAGTGTTTTGTGTGGGATATAACTAAAATTGGGTGTTTCGTGTAGCATATCGTTTAATTGGAGTGCTTTGGGCGGTAAGTGGGTGGTAGCATATCAAAAGAGTCGACTGTTTTGAGTAGCATATCGGCCGGACCGAGTGTTTCGGAAAGAGTAATGCTGGAAGATGGTCTGTTAGCGTTGTATATTGCTAAAAGCGAGTTTTTTGTACAGCATGTCGATACAACCGAGCGTGTTGTGTAGTATATCCGTAAAACCGAGTGTTTTGTGTGGGATATAACTAAACCCGAGTGTTTTGAGTAGTATATCGCTAGAACCGAGTGTTTTGGTTGTGTAATGCTGGAACTTGTGTGTTTACGTACTATGTAGGTAGAATTCAGTGTTTTGGTTCATAAAATGATCAAATCATGTTAGTTTGTGTTGTATGTCTTTGGAACCGAGTGTTTTATATAGTATATCGCAAGAGCCGACTGTTTTTAGTAGTGTATCGCTCGTAACGAGCAGTTTGATAAGTGTAATGCTGGAATTCTGTGTGTTACCCTGGTATATCGCTAAAACCGAGTGTTCTGTAGTTTGTCGCTACACCCGGGGGTTTCGTATAGTATATCGCTAAAACAGGTTGTTTTCAGTAGCATATCACCAGAACCGAATGTTTTTGGTAGTGTAATACTACAATCAGGTGTGTTCGCGTACTTTGTCAGTAGAACCGAGTGTTTTTGTTAATAAAATGATCAAATCATGTTTGTTTGCGTTGTATATTGCTAGAGCCGAGTGTTTATATGGTATATCGCAAGAGCCGACTGTTTTGAGTAGCATATCGGCCGTACCGAGTGTTTCGGGAAGAGTAATGCTGGAAGATGGTCTGTTACCGTTGTATATTGCTAAAAGCGAGTTTTTTGTACAGCATGTCGATACCACCGAGCGTGTTGTGTAGTATATCCGTAAAACCGAGTGTTTTGTGTGGGATATAACTAAACCCGAGTGTTTTGAGTAGTATATCGCTGGAACCGAGTGTTTTGGTTGTGTAATGCTGGAATCGGGTGTGTTTACGTACTATGTTGGTAGAACTCAGTGTTTTGGTTAATAAAATGATCAAATCATGTTTGTTTGTGTTGCATATCGTTGGAACCGAGTGTTTCATATAGTATATCGCCAGAGCCGACTGTTTTTAGTAGTGTATCGCACGAGCGTTTTGATAAGTGTAATACTGGAATTGTGTGTGTTACCCTGGTATATCGCTAAAACCGAGTGTTTGTAGTTTGTCGCTACACCCGTGGGTTTTGTATAGTATATCGCTAAAACAGGTTGTTTTCAGTAGCATATCACCAGAACCGAATGTTTTTGGTAGTGTAATACTACAATCAGGTGTGTTTACGTACTTTGTCAGTAGAACCGGGTTTTTTGTTAATAAAATGATCAAATCATGTTTGTTTGTTTTGTATATTGCTAGAACCGAGTGTTGATATGGTATATCTCAAGAGCCGACTGGGTTGAGTATTATATCGCTCGTGCCGAGTGTTTTGAGAAGTGTAATAGTGAAATATGGTGTGTTACTGTAGTACATTGCTAAAGGCGAGTGTTTCGTACAGCATGTTGATAGAAGCGAGCGTGTTGTGTATTCGATCCGTAAAACCGAGTATTTTGTGTGGGACATAGCTAAAATCGGGTGTTTCGTGTAGCATATCGTTAGATCGGAGTGCTTTGGACGGTAAGTGGGTGGTAGCATATCAAAAGAGTCGACTGTTTTGAGTAGCATATCGGCCGTACCGAGTGTTTCGGGAAGAATAATGCTGAAAGATGGTGTGTTGCCGTTGTATATTGGTAAAAGCGAGTTTTTGTACAGCATGTCGATACAACCGAGCGTGTTGTGTAGTATATCCGTAAAACCGAGTGTTTTGTGTGGGATATAACTAAAACCGAGTGTTTTGTGTGGGATATAACTAAAACCGAGTGTTTTGTGTGGGATATAACTAAACCCAAGTGTTTTGAGTAGTATATCGCTAGAACCGAGAGTTTTAGTTGTGTAATACTACAATCAGGTGTGTTCACGTACTTTGTCAGTAGAACCGGGTGTTTTTGTTAATAAAATGATCAAATCATGTTTGTTTGTGTTGTATATTGCTAGAACCGAGTGTTTTGGTTGTGTAATGCTGGAATCGGGTGTGTTTACGTACTATGTTGGTAGAACGCAGTGTTTTGGTTAATAAAATGATCAAATCATGTTTGTTTGTGTTGTATATCGTTGGAACCGAGTGTTTTATGTAGTATATCGCCAGAGCCGACTGTTTTAGTAGTGTATCGCACGAGCGTTTTGATAAGTGTAATACTGGAATTTTGTGTGTTACCCTGGTATATCGCTAAAACCGAGTGTTTATAGTTTGTCGCTACACCCTGGGGTTTTGTATAGTATATCGCTAAAACAGGTTGTTTTCAGTAGCATATCACCAGAACCGAATGTTTTTGGTAGTGTAATACTACAATCAGGTGTGTTTACGTACTTTGTCAGTAGAACCGGGTGTTTTTGTTAATAAAATGATCAAATCAGGTTTGTTTGTGTTGTATATTGCTACAACCGAGTGTTTATATGGTATATCTCAAGAGCCGACTGGGTTGAGTATTATATCGTTCGTGCCGAGTGTTTTGAGAAGTGTAATAGTGAAATATGGTGTGTTACTGTAGTGCACTGCTAAAATCGAGTGTTTCGCGCAGCATGTTGATAGAACCGAGCGTGTTGGGTATTATATCCGTAAAACCGAGTGTTTTGTGTTGGATATAACTAAAATCGGGTTTTTCGTGTAGCATATCGTTAGATCGGAGTGCTTTGGGTGGTAAGTGGGTGGTAGCATATCGAAAGAGCCGACTGTTTTGAGTAGCATATCGGCCGTACCGAGTGTTTCGGGAAGAGTAATGCTGGAAGATGGTCTGTTACCGTTGTACATTGCTAAAAGCGAGTTTTTTGTACAGCATGTCGATACAACCGAGCGTGTTGTGTAGTATATCCGTAAAACCGAGTGTTTTGTGTGGGATATAACTAAACCCGAGTGTTTTGAGTAGTATATCGCTAGAACCGAGTGTTTTGGTTGTGTAATGCTGGAATCGGGTGTGTTTACGTACTATGTCGGTAGAACTCATTGTTTTGGTTAATAAAATGATCAAATCATGTTTGTTTGTGTTGTATATCTTTGGAACCGAGTGTTTTATATAGTATATCGCCAGAGCCGACTGTTTTTAGTAGTGTATCGCTCGTAACGAGCGTTTTGATGAGTGTAATGCTGGAAGTTTGTGTGTTCCCCTGGTATATCGCTAAAACCGAGTGTTCTGTAGTTTGTCGCTACACCCGGGGGTTTTGTATAGTATATCGCTAAAACAGGTTGTTTTCAGTAGCATATCACCAGAACCGAATGTTTTTGGTAGTGTAATACTACAATCAGGTGTGTTCACGTACTTTGTCAGTGGAACCGGGTGTTTTTGTTAATAAAATGATCAAATCATGTTTGTTTGTGTTGTATATTGCTAGAACCGAGTGTTTATGTGGCATATCGCAACAGCCGACTGTTTTGAGTATTATATCGCTCGTGCCGAGTGTTTTGAGAAGTGTAATAGTGAAATATGGTGTGTTACTGTAGTACATTGCTAAAAGCGACTGTTTCGTACAGCATGTTGATAGAACCGAGCGTGTTGTGTATTATATCCGTAAAACCGAGTGTTTTGTGTAGGATATAACTAAAATCGGGTGTTTCGTGTAGCATATCGCTAGAACCGAGTGTTTTGGTTGTGTAATGCTGGAATCGGGTGTGTTTACGTACTATGTTGGTAGAACTCAGTGTTTTGGTTAATAAAATGATCAAATCATGTTTGTTTGTGTTGTATATCTTTGGAACCGAGTGTTTTATATAGTATATCGCCAGATCCGTCTGTTTTTAGTAGTGTATCGCACGAGCGTTTTGATAAGTGTAATACTGGAATTGTGTGTGTTACCTTGGTATATCGCTAAAACCGAGTGTTTGTAGTTTGTCGCTACACCCGGGGGTGCTCTCTAGTATATCGCTAAAACAAGTTGTTTTCAGTAGCATATCACCAGAACCGAATGTTTTTGGAAGTGTAATACTACAATCAGGTGTGTTTACGTACTTTGTCAGTAGAACCGGGTGTTTTTGTTAATAAAATGATCAAACCATGTTTGTTTGTGTTGTATATTGCTAGAACCGCGTGTTTATATGGTATATCGCAAGAGCCGACTGTTTTGAGTATTATATCGCTCGTGCCGAGTGTTTAGAGAAGTGTAGTATTGACATATGGTGTGTTACTGTAGTACATTGCTAAAAGCGACTGTTTCGTACAGCATGTTGATAGAACCGAGCGTGTTGTGTATGATATCCGTAAAACCGAGTGTTTTGTGTGGGATATAACTAAAATCGGGTGTTTCGTGTAGGATATCGTTCAATTGGAGTGCTTTGGGCGGTAAGTGGGTGGTAGCATATCAAAAGAGTCGACTGTTTTGAGTAGCATATCGGCCGGACCGAGTGTTTCGGAAAGAGTAATGCTGGAAGATGGTCTGTTAGCGTTGTATAATGCTAAAAGCGAGTTTTTTGTACAGCATGTCGATGCAACCGAGCGTGTTGTGTAGTATATCCGTAAAACCGAGTGTTTTGTGTGGGATATAACTAAACCCGAGTGTTTTGAGTAGCATATCGCTAGAACCGAGTGTTTTGGTTGTGTAATGCTGGAACTTGTGTGTTTACGTACTATGTCGGTAGAATTCAGTGTCTTGGTTAATAAAATGATCAAATCATGTTAGTTCGTGTTGTATGTCTTTGGAACCGAGTGTTTTATATAGTATATCGCAAGAGCCGACTGTTTTTAGTAGTGTATCGCTCGTAACGAGCAGTTTGATAAGTGTAATGCTGGAATTTTGTGTGTTACCCTGGTATATCGCTAAAACCGAGTGTTCTGTAGTTTGTCGCTACACCCGGGGGTTTCGTATAGTATATCGCTAAAACAGGTTGTTTTCAGTAGCATACCACCAGAACCGAATGTTTTTGGTAGTGTAATACTACAATCAGGTGTGTTCACGTACTTTGTCAGTAGAACCGGATGTTTTTGTTAATAAAATGATCAAATCAGGTTTGTTTGTGTTGTATATTGCTAGAACCGAGTGTTTATATGGCATATCGCAGAAGCCGACTGTTTTGAGTATTATATCGCTCGTGCCGAGTGTTTTGAGAAGTGTAATAGTGAAATATGGTGTGTTACTGTAGTACATTGCTAAAAGCGAGTGTTTCGTACATCATGTTGATAGAAGCGAGCGTGTTGTGTATTCGATCCGTAAAACCGAGTATTTTGTGTGGGACATAGCTAAAATCGGGTGCTTCGTGTAGCATATCGTTAGATCGGAGTGCTTTGGACGGTAAGTGGGTGGTAGCATATCGAAAGAGCCGACTGTTTTGAGTAGCATATCGGCCGTACCGAGTGTTTCGGGAAAAGTAATGCTGGAAGATGGTCTGTTACCGTTGTATATTGCTAAAAGCGAGTTTTTTGTACAGCATGTCGATACAACCGAGCGTGTTGTGTAGTATATCCGTAAAACCGAGTGTTTTGTGTGGGATATAACTAAACCCGAGTGTTTTGAGTAGAATATCGCTAGAACCGAGTGTTTTGGTTGTGTAATGCTGGAATCGGGTGTGTTTACGTACTATGTCGGTAGAACTCAGTGTTTTGGTTAATAAAATGATCAAATCATGTTTGTTTGTGTTGTATATCTTTGGAACCGAGTGTTTTATATAGTATCACGCCAGAGCCGACTGTTTTTAGTAGTGTATCGCTCGTAACGAGCGTTTTGATAAGTGTAATGCTGGAAGTTTGTGTGTTCCCCTGGTATATCGCTAAAACCGAGTGTTCTGTAGTTTGTCGCTACACCCGGGGGTTTTGTATAGTATATCGCTAAAACAGGTTGTTTTCAGTAGCATATCACCAGAACCGAATGTTTTTGGTAGTGTAATACTACAATCAGGTGTGTTCACGTACTTTGTCAGTGGAACCGGGTGTTTTTGTTAATAAAATGATCAAATCATGTTTGTTTGTGTTGTATATTGCTACAACCGAGTGTTTATATGGTATATCTCAAGAGCCGACTGGGTTGAGTATTATATCGTTCGTGCCGAGTGTTTTGAGAAGTGTAATAGTGAAATATGGTGTGTTACTGTAGTGCACTGCTAAAATCGTGTGTTTCGCGCAGCATGTTGATAGAACCGAGCGTGTTGGGTATTATATCCGTAAAACCGAGTGTTTTGTGTTGGATATAACTAAAATCGGGTTTTTCGTGTAGCATATCGTTAGATCGGAGTGCTTTGGGTGGTAAGTGGGTGGTAGCATATCGAAAGAGCCGACTATTTTGAGTAGCATATCGGCCGTACCGAGTGTTTCGGGAAGAGTAATGCTGGAAGATGGTCTGTTAGCGTTGTATATTGCTAAAAGCGAGTTTTTTGTACAGCATGTCGATACAACCGAGCGTGTTGTGTAGTATATCCGTAAAACCGAGTGTTTTGTGTGGGATATAACTAAACCCGAGTGTTTTGAGTATTATATCGCTAGAACCGAGTGTTTTGGTTGTGTAATGCTGGAATCGGGTGTGTTTACGTACTATGTCGGTAGAACTCAGTGTTTTGGTTAATAAAATGATCAAATCATGTTTGTTTGTGTTGTATATCTTTGGAACCGAGTGTTTTATATAGTATATCGCCAGAGCCGACTGCTTTTAGTAGTGTATCGCTCGTAACGAGCGTTTTGATAACTGTAATGCTGGAAGTTTGTGTGTTACCCTGGTATATCGCTAAAACCGAGTGTTCTGTAGTTTGTCGCTACACCCGGGGGTTTTGTATAGTATATCGCTAAAACAGGTTGTTTTCAGTAGCATATCACCAGAACCGAATGTTTTTGGTAGTGTAATACTACAATCAGGTGTGTTCACGTACTTTGTCAGTGGAACCGGGTGTTTTTGTTAATAAAATGATCAAATCATGTTTGTTTGTGTTGTATATTGCTAGAACCGAGTGTTTATATGGTATGTCGCAAGAGCCGACTGTTTTGAGTATTATATCACTCGTGCCGAGTGTTTTGGGAAGGGTAATGGTGAAATATGGTGTGTTACTGTGGTACATTGCTAAAAGCGACTGTTTCGTACAGCATGTTGATAGAACCGAGCGTGTTGTGTATTATATCCGTAAAATCGAGTGTTTTGTGTGGGATATAACTAAAATCGGGTGTTTCGTGTAGCATATCGCTAGAACCGAGTGTTTTGGTTGTGTAATGCTGGAATCGGGTGTGTTTACGTACTATGTTAGTAGAACTCAGTGTTTTGGTTAATAAAATGATCAAATCATGTTTGTTTGTGTTGTATATCTTTGGAACCGAGTGTTTTATATAGTATATCGCCAGAGCCGTCTGTTTTTAGTAGTGTATCGCACGAGCGTTTTGATAAGTGTAATACTGGAATTGTGTGTGTTACCTTGGTATATCGCTATAACCGTGTGTTTTTAGTTTGTCGCTACACCCGTGGGTGCTCTCTAGTATATCGCTAAAATAAGTTGTTTTCAGTAGCATATCACCAGAACCGAATGTTTTTGGAAGTGTAATACTACAATCAGGTGTGTTCGCGTACTTTGTCAGTAGAACCGAGTGTTTTTGTTAATAAAATGATCAAATCATGTTTGTTTGTGTTGTATATTGCTAGAACCGAGTGTTTATATGGTATATCGCAAGAGCCGACTGTTTTGAGTATTATATCGCTCGTGCCGAGTGTTTTGAGAAGTGTAATAGTGAAATATGGTGTGTTACTGTAGTACATTGCTAAAAGCGACTGTTTCGTACAGCATGTTGATAGAACCGAGCGTGTTGTGTATGATATCCGTAAAACCGAGTGTTTTGTCTGGGATATAACTAAAATCGGGTGTTTCGTGTAGCATATCGTTAGATCGGAGTGCTTTGGGCGGTAAGTGGGTGGTAGCATATCGAAAGAGTCGACTGTTTTGAGTAGCATATCGGCCGTACCGAGTGTTTCGGGAAGAGTAATGCTGGAATATGGTCTGTTACCGTTGTATATTGCTAAAAGCGAGTTTTTTGTACAGCATGTCGATACCACCGAGCGTGTTGTGTAGTATATCCGTAAAACCGAGTGTTTTGTGTGGGATATAACTAAACCCGAGTGTTTTGAGTAGTATATCGCTAGAACCGAGTGTTTTGGTTGTGTAATGCTGGAATCGGGTGTGTTTACGTACTATGTCGGTAGATCTCAGTGTTTTGGTTAATAAAATGATCAAATCATGTTTGTTTGTGTTGTATATCTTTGGAACCGAGTGTTTGATATAGTATATCGCCAGAGCCGACTGTTTTTAGTAGTGTATCGCTCGTAACGAGCGTTTTGATAAGTGTAATGCTGGAAGTTTGTGTGTTCCCCTGGTATATCGCTAAAACCGAGTGTTCTGTAGTTTGTCGCTACACCCGGGGGTTTTGTATAGTATATCGCTAAAACAGGTTGTTTTCAGTAGCATATCACCAGAACCGAATGTTTTTGGTAGTGTAATACTACAATCAGGTGTGTTCACGTACTTTGTCAGTGGAACCGGGTGTTTTTGTTAATAAAATGATCAAATCATGTTTGTTTGTGTTGTATATTGCTAGAACCGAGTGTTTATATGGTATGTCGCAAGAGCCGACTGTTTTGAGTATTATATCGCTCGTGCCGAGTGTTTTGGGAAGTGTAATAGTGAAATATGGTGTGTTACTGTAGTACATTGCTAAAAGCGACTGTTTCGTACAGCATGTTGATAGAACCGAGCGTGTTGTGTATTATATCCGTAAAATCGAGTGTTTTGTGTGGGATATAACTAAAATCGGGTGTTTCGTGTAGCATATCGCTAGAACCGAGTGTTTTGGTTGTGTAATGCTGGAATCGGGTGTGTTTACGTACTATGTTAGTAGAAGTCAGGGTTTTGGTTAATAAAATGATCAAACCATGTTTGTTTGTGTTGTATATTGCTAGAACCGAGTGTTTATATGGTATGTCGCAAGAGCCGACTGTTTTGAGTATTATATCGCTCGTGCCGAGTGTTTTGGGAAGTGTAATAGTGAAATATGGTGTGTTACTGTAGTACATTGCTAAAAGCGACTGTTTCGTACAGCATGTTGATAGAACCGAGCGTGTTGTGTATTATATCCGTAAAACCGAGTGTTTTGTCTGGGATATAACTAAAATCGGGTGTTTCGTGTAGCATATCGCTAGAACCGAGTGTTTTGGTTGTGTAATGCTGGAATCGGGTGTGTTTACGTACTATGTTGGTAGAACTCAGTGTTTTGGTTAATAAAATGATCAAATCATGTTTGTTTGTGTTGTATATCTTTGGAACCGAGTGTTTTATATAGTATATCGCCAGAGCCGTCTGTTTTTAGTAGTGTATCGCACGAGCGTTTTGATAAGTGTAATACTGGAATTGTGTGTGTTACCTTGGTATATCGCTAAAACCGAGTGTTTTTAGTTTGTCGCTACACCCGGGGGTGCTCTCTAGTATATCGCTAAAACAAGTTGTTTTCAGTAGCATATCACCAGAACCGAATGTTTTTGGAAGTGTAATACTACAATCAGGTGTGTTTACGTACTTTGTCAGTAGAACCGGGTGTTTTTGTTAATAAAATGATCAAACCATGTTTGTTTGTGTTGTATATTGCTAGAACCGAGTGTTTATATGGTATATCGCAAGAGCCGACTGTTTTGAGTATTATATCGCTCGTGCCGAGTGTTTAGAGAAGTGTAGTATTGACATATGGTGTGTTACTGTAGTACATTGCTAAAAGCGACTGTTTCGTACAGCATGTTGATAGAACCGAGCGTGTTGTGTATTATATCCGTAAAACCGAGTGTTTTGTGTGGGATATAACTAAAATCGGGTGTTTCGTGCAGGATATCGTTCAATTGGAGTGCTTTGGGCGGTAAGTGGGTGGTAGCATATCAAAAGAGTCGACTGTTTTGAGTAGCATATCGGCCGGACCGAGTGTTTCGGAAAGAGTAACCCTGGAAGATGGTCTGTTAGCGTTGTATATTGCTAAAAGCGAGTTTTTTGTACAGCATGTCGATACAACCGAGCGTGTTGTGTAGTATATCCGTAAAACCGAGTGTTTTGTGTGGGATATAACTAAACCCGAGTGTTTTGAGTAGCATATCGCTAGAACCGAGTGTTTTGGTTGTGTAATGCTGGAACTTGTGTGTTTACGTACTATGTCGGTAGAATTCAGTGTCTTGGTTAATAAAATGATCAAATCATGTTAGTTTGTGTTGTATGTCTTTGGAACCGAGTGTTTTATATAGTATATCGCAAGAGCCGACTGTTTTTAGTAGTGTATCGCTCGTAACGAGCAGTTTGATAAGTGTAATGCTGGAATTTTGTGTGTTACCCTGGTATATCGCTAAAACCGAGTGTTCTGTCGTTTGTCGCTACACCCGGGGGTTTCGTATAGTATATCGCTAAAACAAGTTGTTTTCAGTAGCATGCCACCAGAACCGAATGTTTTTGGTAGTGTAATACTACAATCAGGTGTGTTCGCGTACTTTGTCAGTAGAACCGAGTGTTTTTGTTAATAAAATGATCAAATCATGTTTGTTTGTGTTGTATATTGCTAGAACCGAGTGTTTATATGGTATATCGCAAGAGCCGACTGTTTTGAGTATTATATCGCTCGTGCCGAGTGTTTTGAGAAGTGTAATAGTGAAATATGGTGTGTTACTGTAGTACATTGCTAAAAGCGACTGTTTCGTACAGCATGTTGATAGAACCGAGCGTGTTGTGTATGATATCCGTAAAACCGAGTGTTTTGTCTGGGATATAACTAAAATCGGGTGTTTCGTGTAGCATATCGTTAGATCGGAGTGCTTTGCGCGGTAAGTGGGTGGTAGCATATCGAAAGAGTCGACTGTTTTGAGTAGCATATCGGCCGTACCGAGTGTTTCGGGAAGAGTAATGCTGGAATATGGTCTGTTACCGTTGTATATTGCTAAAAGCGAGTTTTTTGTACAGCATGTCGATACCACCGAGCGTGTTGTGTAGTATATCCGTAAAACCGAGTGTTTTGTGTGGGATATAACTAAACCCGAGTGTTTTGAGTAGTATATCGCTAGAACCGAGTGTTTTGGTTGTGTAATGCTGGAATCGGGTGTGTTTACGTACTATGTTGGTAGAACTCAGTGTTTTGGTTAATAAAATGATCAAATCATGTTTGTTTGTGTTGTATATCTTTGGAACCGAGTGTTTTATATAGTATATCGCAAGAGCCGACTGTTTTTAGTAGTGTATCGCTCGTAACGAGCGTTTTGATAAGTGTAATGCTGGAATTGTGTGTGTTACCCTGGTATATCGCTAAATCCGAGTGTTCTGTAGTTTGTCGCTACACCCGGGGGTTTTGTATAGTATATCGCTAAAACAGGTTGTTTTCAGTAGCATATCACCAGAACCGAATGTTTTTGGTAGTGTAATACTACAATCAGGTGTGTTCACGTACTTTGTCAGTGGAACCGGGTGTTTTTGTTAATAAAATGATCAAATCATGTTTGTTTGTGTTGTATATTGCTAGAACCGAGTGTTTATATGGTATGTCGCAAGAGCCGACTGTTTTGAGTATTATATCGCTCGTGCCGAGTGTTTTGGGAAGTGTAATAGTGAAATATGGTGTGTTACTGTAGTACATTGCTAAAAGCGACTGTTTCGTACAGCATGTTGATAGAACCGAGCGTGTTGTGTATTATATCCGTAAAATCGAGTGTTTTGTGTGGGATATAACTAAAATCGGGTGTTTCGTGTAGCATATCGCTAGAACCGAGTGTTTTGGTTGTGTAATGCTGGAATCGGGTGTGTTTACGTACTATGTTAGAAAAAGTCAGTGTTTTGGTTAATAAAATGATCAAACCATGTTTGTTTGTGTTGTATATTGCTAGAACCGAGTGTTTATATGGTATGTCGCAAGAGCCGACTGTTTTGAGTATTATATCGCTCGTGCCGAGTGTTTTGGGAAGTGTAATAATGAAATATGGTGTGTTACTGTAGTACATTGCTAAAAGCGACTGTTTCGTACAGCATGTTGATAGAACCGAGCGTGTTGTGTATTCGATCCGTAAAACCGAGTGTTTTGTCTGGGATATAACTAAAATCGGGTGTTTCGTGTAGCATATCGCTAGAACCGAGTGTTTTGGTTGTGTAATGCTGGAATCGGGTGTGTTTACGTACTATGTTGGTAGAACTCAGTGTTTTGGTTAATAAAATGATCAAATCATGTTTGTTTGTGTTGTATATCTTTGGAACCGAGTGTTTTATATAGTATATCGCCAGAGCCGTCTGTTTTTAGTAGTGTATCGCACGAGCGTTTTGATAAGTGTAATACTGGAATTGTGTGTGTTACCTTGGTATATCGCTATAACCGAGTGTTTTTAGTTTGTCGCTACACCCGTGGGTGCTCTCTAGTATATCGCTAAAACAAGTTGTTTTCAGTAGCATATCACCAGAACCGAATGTTTTTGGAAGTGTAATACTACAATCAGGTGTGTTTACGTACTTTGTCAGTAGAACCGAGTGTTTTTGTTAATAAAATGATCAAATCATGTTTGTTTGTGTTGTATATTGCTAGAACCGAGTGTTTATATGGTATATCGCAAGAGCCGACTGTTTTGAGTATTATATCGCTCGTGCCGAGTGTTTTGAGAAGTGTAATAGTGAAATATGGTGTGTTACTGTAGTACATTGCTAAAAGCGACTGTTTCGTACAGCATGTTGATAGAACCGAGCGTGTTGTGTATGATATCCGTAAAACCGAGTGTTTTGTCTGGGATATAACTAAAATCGGGTGTTTCGTGTAGCATATCGTTAGATCGGAGTGCTTTGGACGGTAAGTGGGTGGTAGCATATCGAAAGAGTCGACTGTTTTGAGTAGCATATCGGCCGTACCGAGTGTTTCGGGAAGAGTAATGCTGGAATATGGTCTGTTACCGTTGTATATTGCTAAAAGCGAGTTTTTTGTACAGCATGTCGATACCACCGAGCGTGTTGTGTAGTATATCCGTAAAACCGAGTGTTTTGTGTGGGATATAACTAAACCCGAGTGTTTTGAGTAGTATATCGCTAGAACCGAGTGTTTTGGTTGTGTAATACTGGAATCGGGTGTGTTTACGTACTATGTCGGTAGATCTCAGTGTTTTGGTTAATAAAATGATCAAATCATGTTTGTTTGTGTTGTATATCTTTGGAACCGAGTGTTTGATATAGTATATCGCCAGAGCCGACTGTTTTTAGTAGTGTATCGCTCGTAACGAGCGTTTTGATAAGTGTAATGCTGGAAGTTTGTATGTTCCCCTGGTATATCGCTAAAACCGAGTGTTTTGTAGTTTGTCGCTACACCCGGGGGTTTTGTATAGTATATCGCTAAAACAGGTTGTTCTCAGTAGCATATCACCAGAACCGAATGTTTTTGGTAGTGTAATACTACAATCAGGTGGGTTCACGTACTTTGTCAGTAGAACCGGGTGTTTTGGTTAATAAAATGATCAAACCATGTTTGTTTGTGTTGTATATTGCTAGAACCGAGTGTTTATATGGTATGTCGCAAGAGCCGACTGTTTTGAGTATTATATCGCTCGTGCCGAGTGTTTTGGGAAGTGTAATAGTGAAATATGGTGTGTTACTGTAGTACATTGCTAAAAGCGACTGTTTCGTACAGCATGTTGATAGAACCGAGCGTGTTGTGTATTATATCCGTAAAACCGAGTGTTTTGTGTGGGATATAACTAAAATCGGGTGTTTCGTGTAGCATATCGCTAGAACCGAGTGTTTTGGTTGTGTAATGCTGGAATCGGGTGTGTTTACGTACTATGTTGGTAGAACTCAGTGTTTTGGTTAATAAAATGATCAAATCATGTTTGTTTGTGTTGTATATCTTTGGAACCGAGTGTTTTATATAGTATATCGCCAGAGCCGTCTGTTTTTAGTAGTGTATCGCACGAGCGTTTTGATAAGTGTAATACTGGAATTGTGTGTGTTACCTTGGTATATCGCTAAAACCGAGTGTTTTTAGTTTGTCGCTACACCCGGGGGTGCTCTCTAGTATATCGCTAAAACAAGTTGTTTTCAGTAGCATATCACCAGAACCGAATGTTTTTGGAAGTGTAATACTACAATCAGGTGTGTTTACGTACTTTGTCAGTAGAACCGGGTGTTTTTGTTAATAAAATGATCAAACCATGTTTGTTTGTGTTGTATATTGCTAGAACCGCGTGTTTATATGGTATATCGCAAGAGCCGACTGTTTTGAGTATTATATCGCTCGTGCCGAGTGTTTAGAGAAGTGTAGTATTGACATATGGTGTGTTACTGTAGTACATTGCTAAAAGCGACTGTTTCGTACAGCATGTTGATAGAACCGAGCGTGTTGTGTATTATATCCGTAAAACCGAGTGTTTTGTGTGGGATATAACTAAAATCGGGTGTTTCGTGTAGGATATCGTTCAATTGGAGTGCTTTGGGCGGTAAGTGGGTGGTAGCATATCAAAAGAGTCGACTGTTTTGAGTAGCATATCGGCCGGACCGAGTGTTTCGGAAAGAGTAATCCTGGAAGATGGTCTGTTAGCGTTGTATATTGCTAAAAGCGAGTTTTTTGTACAGCATGTCGATACAACCGAGCGTGTTGTGTAGTATATCCGTAAAACCGAGTGTTTTGTGTGGGATATAACTAAACCCGAGTGTTTTGAGTAGCATATCGCTAGAACCGAGTGTTTTGGTTGTGTAATGCTGGAACTTGTGTGTTTGCGTACTATGTCGGTAGAATTCAGTGTCTTGGTTAATAAAATGATCAAATCATGTTAGTTTGTGTTGTATGTCTTTGGAACCGAGTGTTTTATATAGTATATCGCAAGAGCCGACTGTTTTTAGTAGTGTATCGCTCGTAACGAGCAGTTTGATAAGTGTAATGCTGGAATTTTGTGTGTTACCCTGGTATATCGCTAAAACCGAGTGTTCTGTAGTTTGTCGCTACACCCGGGGGTTTCGTATAGTATATCGCTAAAACAGGTTGTTTTCAGTAGCATACCACCAGAACCGAATGTTTTTGGTAGTGTAATACTACAATCAGGTGTGTTCCCGTACTTTGTCAGTGGAACCGAGTGTTTTTGTTAATAAAATGATCAAATCATGTTTGTTTGTGTTGTATATTGCTAGAACCGAGTGTTTATATGGTATATCGCAAGAGCCGAATGTTTTGAGTATTATATCGCTCGTGCCGAGTGTTTTGAGAAGTGTAATAGTGAAATATGGTGTGTTACTGTAGTACATTGCTAAAAGCGACTGTTTCGTACAGCATGTTGATAGAACCGAGCGTGTTGTGTATGATATCCGTAAAACCGAGGGTTTTGTCTGGGATATAACTAAAATCGGGTGTTTCGTGTAGCATATCGTTAGATCGGAGTGCTTTGGGCGGTAAGTGGGTGGTAGCATATCGAAAGAGTCGACTGTTTTGAGTAGCATATCGGCCGTACCGAGTGTTTCGGGAAGAGTAATGCTGGAATATGGTCTGTTACCGTTGTATATTGCTAAAAGCGAGTTTTTTGTACAGCATGTCGATACCACCGAGCGTGTTGTGTAGTATATCCGTAAAACCGAGTGTTTTGTGTGGGATATAACTAAACCCGAGTGTTTTGAGTAGTATATCGCTAGAACCGAGTGTTTTGGTTGTGTAATGCTGGAATCGGGTGTGTTTACGTACTATGTCGGTAGATCTCAGTGTTTTGGTTAATAAAATGATAAAATCATGTTTGTTTGTGTTGTATATCTTTGGAACCGAGTGTTTGATATAGTATATCGCAAGAGCCGACTGTTTTTAGTAGTGTATCGCTCGTAACGAGCGTTTTGATAAGTGTAATGCTGGAATTTTGTGTGTTACCCTAGTATATCGCTAAAACCTAGTGTTTTGTAGTTTGTCGCTACACCCGGGGGTTTTGTATAGTATATCGCTAAAACCGGTTGTTCTCAGTAGCATATCACCAGAACCGAATGTTCTTGGTAGTGTAATACTACAATCAGGTGTGTTCACGTACTTTGTCAGTAGAACCGGGTGTTTTTGTTAATAAAATGATCAAATCAGGTTTGTTTGTGTTGTATATTGCTAGAACCGAGTGTTTATATGGCATATCGCAAGAGCCGACTGTTTTGAGTATTATATCGCTCGTGCCGAGTGTTTTGAGAAGTGTAATAGTGAAATATGGTGTGTTACTGTAGTACATTGCTAAAAGCGACTGTTTCGTACATCATGTTGATAGAAGCGAGCGTGTTGTGTATTCGATCCGTAAAACCGAGTATTTTGTGTGGGACATAGCTAAAATCGGGTGTTTCGTGTAGCATATCGTTAGATCGGAGTGCTTTGGACGGTAAGTGGGTGGTAGCATATCGAAAGAGCCGACTGTTTTGAGTAGCATATCGGCCGTACCGAGTGTTTCGGGAAAAGTAATGCTGGAAGATGGTCTGTTACCGTTGTATATTGCTAAAAGCGAGTTTTTTGTACAGCATGTCGATAGAACCGAGCGTGTTGTGTAGTATATCCGTAAAACCGAGTGTTTTGTGTGGGATATAACTAAACCCGAGTGTTTTGAGTAGTATATCGCTAGAACCGAGTTTTTTGGTTGTGTAATGCTGGAATCGGGTGTGTTTACGTACTATGTCGGTGGAACTCAGTGTTTTGGTTAATAAAATGATCAAATCATGTTTGTTTGTGTTGGATATCTTTGGAACCGAGTGTTTTATATAGTATATCGCAAGAGCCGACTGTTTTTAGTAGTGTATCGCTCGTAACGAGCGTTTTGATAAGTGTAATGCTGGAATTTTGTGTGTTACCCTAGTATATCGCTAAAACCGAGTGTTTTGTAGTTTGTCGCTACACCCGGGGGTTTTGTATAGTATATCGCTAAAACAGGTTGTTCTCAGTAGCATATCACCAGAACCGAATGTTTTTGGTAGTGTAATACTACAATCAGGTGGGTTCACGTACTTTGTCAGTAGAACCGGGTGTTTTTGTTAATAAAATGATCAAATCATGTTTGTTTGTGTTGTATATTGCTAGAACCGAGTGTTTATATGGCATATCGCAAGAGCCGACTGTTTTGAGTATTATATCGCTCGTGCCGAGTGTTTTGAGAAGTGTAATAGTGAAATATGGTGTGTTACTGTAGTACATTGCTAAAAGCGAGTGTTTCGTACATCATGTTGATAGAAGCGAGCGTGTTGTGTATTCGATCCGTAAAACCGAGTATTTTGTGTGGGACATAGCTAAAATCGGGTGTTTCGTGTAGCATATCGTTAGATCGGAGTGCTTTGGACGGTAAGTGGGTGGTAGCATATCGAAAGAGCCGACTGTTTTGAGTAGCATATCGGCCGGACCGAGTGTTTCGGAAAGAGTAATGCTGGAAGATGGTCTGTTAGCGTTGTATATTGCTAAAAGCGAGTTTTTTGTACAGCATGTCGATACAACCGAGCGTGTTGTGTAGTATATCCGTAAAACCGAGTGTTTTGTGTGGGATATAACTAAACCCGAGTGTTTTGAGTAGTATATCGCTAGAACCGAGTGTTTTGGTTGTGTAATGCTGGAACTTGTGTGTTTACGTACTATGTAGGTAGAATTCAGTGTTTTGGTTCATAAAATGATCAAATCATGTTAGTTTGTGTTGTATGTCTTTGGAACCGAGTGTTTTATATAGTATATCGCAAGAGCCGACTGTTTTTAGTAGTGTATCGCTCGTAACGAGCAGTTTGATAAGTGTAATGCTGGAATTCTGTGTGTTACCCTGGTATATCGCTAAAACCGAGTGTTCTGTAGTTTGTCGCTACACCCGGGGGTTTCGTATAGTATATCGCTAAAACAGGTTGTTTTCAGTAGCATATCACCAGAACCGAATGTTTTTGGTAGTGTAATACTACAATCAGGTGTGTTCGCGTACTTTGTCAGTAGAACCGAGTGTTTTTGTTAATAAAATGATCAAATCATGTTTGTTTGCGTTGTATATTGCTAGAGCCGAGTGTTTATATGGTATATCGCAAGAGCCGACTGTTTTGAGTAGCATATCGGCCGTACCGAGTGTTTCGGGAAGAGTAATGCTGGAAGATGGTCTGTTACCGTTGTATATTGCTAAAAGCGAGTTTTTTGTACAGCATGTCGATACCACCGAGCGTGTTGTGTAGTATATCCGTAAAACCGAGTGTTTTGTGTGGGATATAACTAAACCCGAGTGTTTTGAGTAGTATATCGCTGGAACCGAGTGTTTTGGTTGTGTAATGCTGGAATCGGGTGTGTTTACGTACTATGTTGGTAGAACTCAGTGTTTTGGTTAATAAAATGATCAAATCATGTTTGTTTGTGTTGCATATCGTTGGAACCGAGTGTTTCATATAGTATATCGCCAGAGCCGACTGTTTTTAGTAGTGTATCGCACGAGCGTTTTGATAAGTGTAATACTGGAATTGTGTGTGTTACCCTGGTATATCGCTAAAACCGAGTGTTTGTAGTTTGTCGCTACACCCGTGGGTTTTGTATAGTATATCGCTAAAACAGGTTGTTTTCAGTAGCATATCACCAGAACCGAATGTTTTTGGTAGTGTAATACTACAATCAGGTGTGTTTACGTACTTTGTCAGTAGAACCGGGTTTTTTGTTAATAAAATGATCAAATCATGTTTGTTTGTTTTGTATATTGCTAGAACCGAGTGTTGATATGGTATATCTCAAGAGCCGACTGGGTTGAGTATTATATCGCTCGTGCCGAGTGTTTTGAGAAGTGTAATAGTGAAATATGGTGTGTTACTGTAGTACATTGCTAAAGGCGAGTGTTTCGTACAGCATGTTGATAGAAGCGAGCGTGTTGTGTATTCGATCCGTAAAACCGAGTATTTTGTGTGGGACATAGCTAAAATCGGGTGTTTCGTGTAGCATATCGTTAGATCGGAGTGCTTTGGACGGTAAGTGGGTGGTAGCATATCAAAAGAGTCGACTGTTTTGAGTAGCATATCGGCCGTACCGAGTGTTTCGGGAACAATAATGCTGAAAGATGGTGTGTTGCCGTTGTATATTGGTAAAAGCGAGTTTTTGTACAGCATGTCGATACAACCGAGCGTGTTGTGTAGTATATCCGTAAAACCGAGTGTTTTGTGTGGGATATAACTAAAACCGAGTGTTTTGTGTGGGATATAACTAAAACCGAGTGTTTTGTGTGGGATATAACTAAACCCAAGTGTTTTGAGTAGTATATCGCTAGAACCGAGAGTTTTAGTTGTGTAATACTACAATCAGGTGTGTTCACGTACTTTGTCAGTAGAACCGGGTGTTTTTGTTAATAAAATGATCAAATCATGTTTGTTTGTGTTGTATATTGCTAGAACCGAGTGTTTTGGTTGTGTAATGCTGGAATCGGGTGTGTTTACGTACTATGTTGGTAGAACGCAGTGTTTTGGTTAATAAAATGATCAAATCATGTTTGTTTGTGTTGTATATCGTTGGAACCGAGTGTTTTATGTAGTATATCGCCAGAGCCGACTGTTTTAGTAGTGTATCGCACGAGCGTTTTGATAAGTGTAATACTGGAATTTTGTGTGTTACCCTGGTATATCGCTAAAACCGAGTGTTTATAGTTTGTCGCTACACCCTGGGGTTTTGTATAGTATATCGCTAAAACAGGTTGTTTTCAGTAGCATATCACCAGAACCGAATGTTTTTGGTAGTGTAATACTACAATCAGGTGTGTTTACGTACTTTGTCAGTAGAACCGGGTGTTTTTGTTAATAAAATGATCAAATCATGTTTGTTTGTGTTGTATATTGCTACAACCGAGTGTTTATATGGTATATCTCAAGAGCCGACTGGGTTGAGTATTATATCGTTCGTGCCGAGTGTTTTGAGAAGTGTAATAGTGAAATATGGTGTGTTACTGTAGTGCACTGCTAAAATCGAGTGTTTCGCGCAGCATGTTGATAGAACCGAGCGTGTTGGGTATTATATCCGTAAAACCGAGTGTTTTGTGTTGGATATAACTAAAATCGGGTTTTTCGTGTAGCATATCGTTAGATCGGAGTGCTTTGGGTGGTAAGTGGGTGGTAGCATATCGAAAGAGCCGACTGTTTTGAGTAGCATATCGGCCGTACCGAGTGTTTCGGGAAGAGTAATGCTGGAAGATGGTCTGTTACCGTTGTACATTGCTAAAAGCGAGTTTTTTGTACAGCATGTCGATACAACCGAGCGTGTTGTGTAGTATATCCGTAAAACCGAGTGTTTTGTGTGGGATATAACTAAACCCGAGTGTTTTGAGTAGTATATCGCTAGAACCGAGTGTTTTGGTTGTGTAATGCTGGAATCGGGTGTGTTTACGTACTATGTCGGTAGAACTCATTGTTTTGGTTAATAAAATGATCAAATCATGTTTGTTTGTGTTGTATATCTTTGGAACCGAGTGTTTTATATAGTATATCGCCAGAGCCGACTGTTTTTAGTAGTGTATCGCTCGTAACGAGCGTTTTGATGAGTGTAATGCTGGAAGTTTGTGTGTTCCCCTGGTATATCGCTAAAACCGAGTGTTCTGTAGTTTGTCGCTACACCCGGGGGTTTTGTATAGTATATCGCTAAAACAGGTTGTTTTCAGTAGCATATCACCAGAACCGAATGTTTTTGGTAGTGTAATACTACAATCAGGTGTGTTCACGTACTTTGTCAGTGGAACCGGGTGTTTTTGTTAATAAAATGATCAAATCATGTTTGTTTGTGTTGTATATTGCTAGAACCGAGTGTTTATGTGGCATATCGCAACAGCCGACTGTTTTGAGTATTATATCGCTCGTGCCGAGTGTTTTGAGAAGTGTAATAGTGAAATATGGTGTGTTACTTTAGTACATTGCTAAAAGCGACTGTTTCGTACAGCATGTTGATAGAACCGAGCGTGTTGTGTATTATATCCGTAAAACCGAGTGTTTTGTGTAGGATATAACTAAAATCGGGTGTTTCGTGTAGCATATCGCTAGAACCGAGTGTTTTGGTTGTGTAATGCTGGAATCGGGTGTGTTTACGTACTATGTTGGTAGAACTCAGTGTTTTGGTTAATAAAATGATCAAATCATGTTTGTTTGTGTTGTATATCTTTGGAACCGAGTGTTTTATATAGTATATCGCCAGATCCGTCTGTTTTTAGTAGTGTATCGCACGAGCGTTTTGATAAGTGTAATACTGGAATTGTGTGTGTTACCTTGGTATATCGCTAAAACCGAGTGTTTGTAGTTTGTCGCTACACCCGGGGGTGCTCTCTAGTATATCGCTAAAACAAGTTGTTTTCAGTAGCATATCACCAGAACCGAATGTTTTTGGAAGTGTAATACTACAATCAGGTGTGTTTACGTACTTTGTCAGTAGAACCGGGTGTTTTTGTTAATAAAATGATCAAACCATGTTTGTTTGTGTTGTATATTGCTAGAACCGCGTGTTTATATGGTATATCGCAAGAGCCGACTGTTTTGAGTATTATATCGCTCGTGCCGAGTGTTTAGAGAAGTGTAGTATTGACATATGGTGTGTTACTGTAGTACATTGCTAAAAGCGACTGTTTCGTACAGCATGTTGATAGAACCGAGCGTGTTGTGTATGATATCCGTAAAACCGAGTGTTTTGTGTGGGATATAACTAAAATCGGGTGTTTCGTGTAGGATATCGTTCAATTGGAGTGCTTTGGGCGGTAAGTGGGTGGTAGCATATCAAAAGAGTCGACTGTTTTGAGTAGCATATCGGCCGGACCGAGTGTTTCGGAAAGAGTAATGCTGGAAGATGGTCTGTTAGCGTTGTATAATGCTAAAAGCGAGTTTTTTGTACAGCATGTCGATGCAACCGAGCGTGTTGTGTAGTATATCCGTAAAACCGAGTGTTTTGTGTGGGATATAACTAAACCCGAGTGTTTTGAGTAGCATATCGCTAGAACCGAGTGTTTTGGTTGTGTAATGCTGGAACTTGTGTGTTTACGTACTATGTCGGTAGAATTCAGTGTCTTGGTTAATAAAATGATCAAATCATGTTAGTTCGTGTTGTATGTCTTTGGAACCGAGTGTTTTATATAGTATATCGCAAGAGCCGACTGTTTTTAGTAGTGTATCGCTCGTAACGAGCAGTTTGATAAGTGTAATGCTGGAATTTTGTGTGTTACCCTGGTATATCGCTAAAACCGAGTGTTCTGTAGTTTGTCGCTACACCCGGGGGTTTCGTATAGTATATCGCTAAAACAGGTTGTTTTCAGTAGCATACCACCAGAACCGAATGTTTTTGGTAGTGTAATACTACAATCAGGTGTGTTCACGTACTTTGTCAGTAGAACCGGATGTTTTTGTTAATAAAATGATCAAATCAGGTTTGTTTGTGTTGTATATTGCTAGAACCGAGTGTTTATATGGCATATCGCAGAAGCCGACTGTTTTGAGTATTATATCGCTCGTGCCGAGTGTTTTGAGAAGTGTAATAGTGAAATATGGTGTGTTACTGTAGTACATTGCTAAAAGCGAGTGTTTCGTACATCATGTTGATAGAAGCGAGCGTGTTGTGTATTCGATCCGTAAAACCGAGTATTTTGTGTGGGACATAGCTAAAATCGGGTGCTTCGTGTAGCATATCGTTAGATCGGAGTGCTTTGGACGGTAAGTGGGTGGTAGCATATCGAAAGAGCCGACTGTTTTGAGTAGCATATCGGCCGTACCGAGTGTTTCGGGAAAAGTAATGCTGGAAGATGGTCTGTTACCGTTGTATATTGCTAAAAGCGAGTTTTTTGTACAGCATGTCGATAGAACCGAGCGTGTTGTGTAGTATATCCGTAAAACCGAGTGTTTTGTGTGGGATATAACTAAACCCGAGTGTTTTGAGTAGAATATCGCTAGAACCGAGTGTTTTGGTTGTGTAATGCTGGAATCGGGTGTGTTTACGTACTATGTCGGTAGAACTCAGTGTTTTGGTTAATAAAATGATCAAATCATGTTTGTTTGTGTTGTATATCTTTGGAACCGAGTGTTTTATATAGTATATCGCCAGAGCCGACTGTTTTTAGTAGTGTATCGCTCGTAACGAGCGTTTTGATAAGTGTAATGCTGGAAGTTTGTGTGTTCCCCTGGTATATCGCTAAAACCGAGTGTTCTGTAGTTTGTCGCTACACCCGGGGGTTTTGTATAGTATATCGCTAAAACAGGTTGTTTTCAGTAGCATATCACCAGAACCGAATGTTTTTGGTAGTGTAATACTACAATCAGGTGTGTTCACGTACTTTGTCAGTGGAACCGGGTGTTTTTGTTAATAAAATGATCAAATCATGTTTGTTTGTGTTGTATATTGCTACAACCGAGTGTTTATATGGTATATCTCAAGAGCCGACTGGGTTGAGTATTATATCGTTCGTGCCGAGTGTTTTGAGAAGTGTAATAGTGAAATATGGTGTGTTACTGTAGTGCACTGCTAAAATCGTGTGTTTCGCGCAGCATGTTGATAGAAACGAGCGTGTTGGGTATTATATCCGTAAAACCGAGTGTTTTGTGTTGGATATAACTAAAATCGGGTTTTTCGTGTAGCATATCGTTAGATCGGAGTGCTTTGGGTGGTAAGTGGGTGGTAGCATATCGAAAGAGCCGACTATTTTGAGTAGCATATCGGCCGTACCGAGTGTTTCGGGAAGAGTAATGCTGGAAGATGGTCTGTTAGCGTTGTATATTGCTAAAAGCGAGTTTTTTGTACAGCATGTCGATACAACCGAGCGTGTTGTGTAGTATATCCGTAAAACCGAGTGTTTTGTGTGGGATATAACTAAACCCGAGTGTTTTGAGTATTATATCGCTAGAACCGAGTGTTTTGGTTGTGTAATGCTGGAATCGGGTGTGTTTACGTACTATGTCGGTAGACCTCAGTGTTTTGGTTAATAAAATGATCAAATCATGTTTGTTTGTGTTGTATATCTTTGGAACCGAGTGTTTTATATAGTATATCGCCAGAGCCGACTGTTTTTAGTAGTGTATCGCTCGTAACGAGCGTTTTGATAACTGTAATGCTGGAAGTTTGTGTGTTACCCTGGTATATCGCTAAAACCGAGTGTTCTGTAGTTTGTCGCTACACCCGGGGGTTTTGTATAGTATATCGCTAAAACAGGTTGTTTTCAGTAGCATATCACCAGAACCGAATGTTTTTGGTAGTGTAATACTACAATCAGGTGTGTTCACGTACTTTGTCAGTGGAACCGGGTGTTTTTGTTAATAAAATGATCAAATCATGTTTGTTTGTGTTGTATATTGCTAGAACCGAGTGTTTATATGGTATGTCGCAAGAGCCGACTGTTTTGAGTATTATATCACTCGTGCCGAGTGTTTTGGGAAGGGTAATGGTGAAATATGGTGTGTTACTGTGGTACATTGCTAAAAGCGACTGTTTCGTACAGCATGTTGATAGAACCGAGCGTGTTGTGTATTATATCCGTAAAATCGAGTGTTTTGTGTGGGATATAACTAAAATCGGGTGTTTCGTGTAGCATATCGCTAGAACCGAGTGTTTTGGTTGTGTAATGCTGGAATCGGGTGTGTTTACGTACTATGTTGGTAGAACTCAGTGTTTTGGTTAATAAAATGATGAAATCATGTTTGTTTGTGTTGTATATCTTTGGAACCGAGTGTTTTATATAGTATATCGCAAGAGCCGACTGTTTTTAGTAGTGTATCGCTCGTAACGAGCGTTTTGATAAGTGTAATGCTGGAATTGTGTGTGTTACCCTGGTATATCGCTAAAACCGAGTGTTCTGTAGTTTGTCGCTACACCCGGGGGTTTTGTATAGTATATCGCTAAAACAGGTTGTTTTCAGTAGCATATCACCAGAACCGAATGTTTTTGGTAGTGTAATACTACAATCAGGTGTGTTCACGTACTTTGTCAGTGGAACCGGGTGTTTTTGTTAATAAAATGATCAAATCATGTTTGTTTGTGTTGTATATTGCTAGAACCGAGTGTTTATATGGTATGTCGCAAGAGCCGACTGTTTTGAGTATTATATCGCTCGTGCCGAGTGTTTTGGGAAGTGTAATAGTGAAATATGGTGTGTTACTGTTGTACATTGCTAAAAGCGACTGTTTCGTACAGCATGTTGATAGAACCGAGCGTGTTGTGTATTATATCCGTAAAATCGAGTGTTTTGTGTGGGATATAACTAAAATCGGGTGTTTCGTGTAGCATATCGCTAGAACCGAGTGTTTTGGTTGTGTAATGCTGGAATCGGGTGTGTTTACGTACTATGTTGGTAGAACTCAGTGTTTTGGTTAATAAAATGATCAAATCATGTTTGTTTGTGTTGTATATCTTTGGAACCGAGTGTTTTATATAGTATATCGCCAGAGCCGTCTGTTTTTAGTAGTGTATCGCACGAGCGTTTTGATAAGTGTAATACTGGAATTGTGTGTGTTACCTTGGTATATCGCTATAACCGTGTGTTTTTAGTTTGTCGCTACACCCGTGGGTGCTCTCTAGTATATCGCTAAAATAAGTTGTTTTCAGTAGCATATCACCAGAACCGAATGTTTTTGGAAGTGTAATACTACAATCAGGTGTGTTCGCGTACTTTGTCAGTAGAACCGAGTGTTTTTGTTAATAAAATGATCAAATCATGTTTGTTTGTGTTGTATATTGCTAGAACCGAGTGTTTATATGGTATATCGCAAGAGCCGACTGTTTTGAGTATTATATCGCTCGTGCCGAGTGTTTTGAGAAGTGTAATAGTGAAATATGGTGTGTTACTGTAGTACATTGCTAAAAGCGACTGTTTCGTACAGCATGTTGATAGAACCGAGCGTGTTGTGTATGATATCCGTAAAACCGAGTGTTTTGTCTGGGATATAACTAAAATCGGGTGTTTCGTGTAGCATATCGTTAGATCGGAGTGCTTTGGGCGGTAAGTGGGTGGTAGCATATCGAAAGAGTCGACTGTTTTGAGTAGCATATCGGCCGTACCGAGTGTTTCGGGAAGAGTAATGCTGGAATATGGTCTGTTACCGTTGTATATTGCTAAAAGCGAGTTTTTTGTACAGCATGTCGATACCACCGAGCGTGTTGTGTAGTATATCCGTAAAACCGAGTGTTTTGTGTGGGATATAACTAAACCCGAGTGTTTTGAGTAGTATATCGCTAGAACCGAGTGTTTTGGTTGTGTAATGCTGGAATCGGGTGTGTTTACGTACTATGTCGGTAGATCTCAGTGTTTTGGTTACTAAAATGATCAAATCATGTTTGTTTGTGTTGTATATCTTTGGAACCGAGTGTTTGATATAGTATATCGCCAGAGCCGACTGTTTTTAGTAGTGTATCGCTCGTAACGAGCGTTTTGATAAGTGTAATGCTGGAAGTTTGTGTGTTCCCCTGGTATATCGCTAAAACCGAGTGTTCTGTAGTTTGTCGCTACACCCGGGGGTTTTGTATAGTATATCGCTAAAACAGGTTGTTTTCAGTAGCATATCACCAGAACCGAATCTTTTTGGTAGTGTAATACTACAATCAGGTGTGTTCACGTACTTTGTCAGTGGAACCGGGTGTTTTTGTTAATAAAATGATCAAATCATGTTTGTTTGTGTTGTATATTGCTAGAACCGAGTGTTTATATGGTATGTCGCAAGAGCCGACTGTTTTGAGTATTATATCGCTCGTGCCGAGTGTTTTGGGAAGTGTAATAGTGAAATATGGTGTGTTACTGTAGTACATTGCTAAAAGCGACTGTTTCGTACAGCATGTTGATAGAACCGAGCGTGTTGTGTATTATATCCGTAAAACCGAGTGTTTTGTGTGGGATATAACTAAAATCGGGTGTTTCGTGTAGCATATCGCTACAACCGAGTGTTTTGGTTGTGTAATGCTGGAATCGGGTGTGTTTACGTACTATGTTGGTAGAACTCAGTGTTTTGGTTAATAAAATGATCAAATCATGTTTGTTTGTGTTGTATATCTTTGGAACCGAGTGTTTTATATAGTATATCGCCAGAGCTGTCTGTTTTTAGTAGTGTATCGCACGAGCGTTTTGATAAGTGTAATACTGGAATTGTGTGTGTTACCTTGGTATATCGCTATAACCGTGTGTTTTTAGTTTGTCGCTACACCCGTGGGTGCTCTCTAGTATATCGCTAAAATAAGTTGTTTTCAGTAGCATATCACCAGAACCGAATGTTTTTGGAAGTGTAATACTACAATCAGGTGTGTTCGCGTACTTTGTCAGTAGAACCGAGTGTTTTTGTTAATAAAATGATCAAATCATGTTTGTTTGTGTTGTATATTGCTAGAACCGAGTGTTTATATGGTATATCGCAAGAGCCGACTGTTTTGAGTATTATATCGCTCGTGCCGAGTGTTTTGAGAAGTGTAATAGTGAAATATGGTGTGTTACTGTAGTACATTGCTAAAAGCGACTGTTTCGTACAGCATGTTGATAGAACCGAGCGTGTTGTGTATGATATCCGTAAAACCGAGTGTTTTGTCTGGGATATAACTAAAATCGGGTGTTTCGTGTAGCATATCGTTAGATCGGAGTGCTTTGGGCGGTAAGTGGGTGGTAGCATATCGAAAGAGTCGACTGTTTTGAGTAGCATATCGGCCGTACCGAGTGTTTCGGGAAGAGTAATGCTGGAATATGGTCTGTTACCGTTGTATATTGCTAAAAGCGAGTTTTTTGTACAGCATGTCGATACCACCGAGCGTGTTGTGTAGTATATCCGTAAAACCGAGTGTTTTGTGTGGGATATAACTAAACCCGAGTGTTTTGAGTAGTATATCGCTAGAACCGAGTGTTTTGGTTGTGTAATGCTGGAATCGGGTGTGTTTACGTACTATGTCGGTAGATCTCAGTGTTTTGGTTAATAAAATGATCAAATCATGTTTGTTTGTGTTGTATATCTTTGGAACCGAGTGTTTGATATAGTATATCGCCAGAGCCGACTGTTTTTAGTAGTGTATCGCTCGTAACGAGCGTTTTGATAAGTGTAATGCTGGAAGTTTGTGTGTTCCCCTGGTATATCGCTAAAACCGAGTGTTCTGTAGTTTGTCGCTACACCCGGGGGTTTTGTATAGTATATCGCTAAAACAGGTTGTTTTCAGTAGCATATCACCAGAACCGAATGTTTTTGGTAGTGTAATACTACAATCAGGTGTGTTCACGTACTTTGTCAGTGGAACCGGGTGTTTTTGTTAATAAAATGATCAAATCATGTTTGTTTGTGTTGTATATTGCTAGAACCGAGTGTTTATATGGTATGTCGCAAGAGCCGACTGTTTTGAGTATTATATCGCTCGTGCCGAGTGTTTTGGGAAGTGTAATAGTGAAATATGGTGTGTTACTGTAGTACATTGCTAAAAGCGACTGTTTCGTACAGCATGTTGATAGAACCGAGCGTGTTGTGTATTATATCCGTAAAATCGAGTGTTTTGTGTGGGATATAACTAAAATCGGGTGTTTCGTGTAGCATATCGCTAGAACCGAGTGTTTTGGTTGAGTAATGCTGGAATCGGGTGTGTTTACGTACTATGTTAGTAGAAGTCAGGGTTTTGGTTAATAAAATGATCAAACCATGTTTGTTTGTGTTGTATATTGCTAGAACCGAGTGTTTATATGGTATGTCGCAAGAGCCGACTGTTTTGAGTATTATATCGCTCGTGCCGAGTGTTTTGGGAAGTGTAATAGTGAAATATGGTGTGTTACTGTAGTACATTGCTAAAAGCGACTGTTTCGTACAGCATGTTGATAGAACCGAGCGTGTTGTGTATTATATCCGTAAAACCGAGTGTTTTGTGTGGGATATAACTAAAATCGGGTGTTTCGTGTAGCATATCGCTAGAACCGAGTGTTTTGGTTGTGTAATGCTGGAATCGGGTGTGTTTACGTACTATGTTGGTAGAACTCAGTGTTTTGGTTAATAAAATGATCAAATCATGTTTGTTTGTGTTGTATATCTTTGGAACCGAGTGTTTTATATAGTATATCGCCAGAGCCGTCTGTTTTTAGTAGTGTATCGCACGAGCGTTTTGATAAGTGTAATACTGGAATTGTGTGTGTTACCTTGGTATATCGCTAAAACCGAGTGTTTTTAGTTTGTCGCTACACCCGGGGGTGCTCTCTAGTATATCGCTAAAACAAGTTGTTTTCAGTAGCATATCACCAGAACCGAATGTTTTTGGAAGTGTAATACTACAATCAGGTGTGTTTACGTACTTTGTCAGTAGAACCGGGTGTTTTTGTTAATAAAATGATCAAACCATGTTTGTTTGTGTTGTATATTGCTAGAACCGAGTGTTTATATGGTATATCGCAAGAGCCGACTGTTTTGAGTATTATATCGCTCGTGCCGAGTGTTTAGAGAAGTGTAGTATTGACATATGGTGTGTTACTGTAGTACATTGCTAAAAGCGACTGTTTCGTACAGCATGTTGATAGAACCGAGCGTGTTGTGTATTATATCCGTAAAACCGAGTGTTTTGTGTGGGATATAACTAAAATCGGGTGTTTCGTGTAGGATATCGTTCAATTGGAGTGCTTTGGGCGGTAAGTGGGTGGTAGCATATCAAAAGAGTCGACTGTTTTGAGTAGCATATCGGCCGGACCGAGTGTTTCGGAAAGAGTAACCCTGGAAGATGGTCTGTTAGCGTTGTATATTGCTAAAAGCGAGTTTTTTGTACAGCATGTCGATACAACCGAGCGTGTTGTGTAGTATATCCGTAAAACCGAGTGTTTTGTGTGGGATATAACTAAACCCGAGTGTTTTGAGTAGCATATCGCTAGAACCGAGTGTTTTGGTTGTGTAATGCTGGAACTTGTGTGTTTACGTACTATGTCGGTAGAATTCAGTGTCTTGGTTAATAAAATGATCAAATCATGTTAGTTTGTGTTGTATGTCTTTGGAACCGAGTGTTTTATATAGTATATCGCAAGAGCCGACTGTTTTTAGTAGTGTATCGCTCGTAACGAGCAGTTTGATAAGTGTAATGCTGGAATTTTGTGTGTTACCCTGGTATATCGCTAAAACCGAGTGTTCTGTCGTTTGTCGCTACACCCGGGGGTTTCGTATAGTATATCGCTAAAACAGGTTGTTTTCAGTAGCATACCACCAGAACCGAATGTTTTTGGTAGTGTAATACTACAATCAGGTGTGTTCGCGTACTTTGTCAGTAGAACCGAGTGTTTTTGTTAATAAAATGATCAAATCATGTTTGTTTGTGTTGTATATTGCTAGAACCGAGTGTTTATATGGTATATCGCAAGAGCCGACTGTTTTGAGTATTATATCGCTCGTGCCGAGTGTTTTGAGAAGTGTAATAGTGAAATATGGTGTGTTACTGTAGTACATTGCTAAAAGCGACTGTTTCGTACAGCATGTTGATAGAACCGAGCGTGTTGTGTATGATATCCGTAAAACCGAGTGTTTTGTCTGGGATATAACTAAAATCGGGTGTTTCGTGTAGCATATCGTTAGATCGGAGTGCTTTGCGCGGCAAGTGGGTGGTAGCATATCGAAAGAGTCGACTGTTTTGAGTAGCATATCGGCCGTACCGAGTGTTTCGGGAAGAGTAATGCTGGAATATGGTCTGTTACCGTTGTATATTGCTAAAAGCGAGTTTTTTGTACAGCATGTCGATACCACCGAGCGTGTTGTGTAGTATATCCGTAAAACCGAGTGTTTTGTGTGGGATATAACTAAACCCGAGTGTTTTGAGTAGTATATCGCTAGAACCGAGTGTTTTGGTTGTGTAATGCTGGAATCGGGTGTGTTTACGTACTATGTTGGTAGAACTCAGTGTTTTGGTTAATAAAATGATCAAATCATGTTTGTTTGTGTTGTATATCTTTGGAACCGAGTGTTTTATATAGTATATCGCAAGAGCCGACTGTTTTTAGTAGTGTATCGCTCGTAACGAGCGTTTTGATAAGTGTAATGCTGGAATTGTGTGTGTTACCCTGGTATATCGCTAAATCCGAGTGTTCTGTAGTTTGTCGCTACACCCGGGGGTTTTGTATAGTATATCGCTAAAACAGGTTGTTTTCAGTAGCATATCACCAGAACCGAATGTTTTTGGTAGTGTAATACTACAATCAGGTGTGTTCACGTACTTTGTCAGTGGAACCGGGTGTTTTTGTTAATAAAATGATCAAATCATGTTTGTTTGTGTTGTATATTGCTAGAACCGAGTGTTTATATGGTATGTCGCAAGAGCCGACTGTTTTGAGTATTATATCGCTCGTGCCGAGTGTTTTGGGAAGTGTAATAGTGAAATATGGTGTGTTACTGTAGTACATTGCTAAAAGCGACTGTTTCGTACAGCATGTTGATAGAACCGAGCGTGTTGTGTATTATATCCGTAAAATCGAGTGTTTTGTGTGGGATATAACTAAAATCGGGTGTTTCGTGTAGCATATCGCTACAACCGAGTGTTTTGGTTGTGTAATGCTGGAATCGGGTGTGTTTACGTACTATGTTAGAAAAAGTCAGTGTTTTGGTTAATAAAATGATCAAACCATGTTTGTTTGTGTTGTATATTGCTAGAACCGAGTGTTTATATGGTATGTCGCAAGAGCCGACTGTTTTGAGTATTATATCGCTCGTGCCGAGTGTTTTGGGAAGTGTAATAATGAAATATGGTGTGTTACTGTAGTACATTGCTAAAAGCGACTGTTTCGTACAGCATGTTGATAGAACCGAGCGTGTTGTGTATTCGATCCGTAAAACCGAGTGTTTTGTGTGGGATATAACTAAAATCGGGTGTTTCGTGTAGCATATCGCTAGAACCGAGTGTTTTGGTTGTGTAATGCTGGAATCGGGTGTGTTTACGTACTATGTTGGTAGAACTCAGTGTTTTGGTTAATAAAATGATCAAATCATGTTTGTTTGTGTTGTATATCTTTGGAACCGAGTGTTTTATATAGTATATCGCCAGAGCCGTCTGTTTTTAGTAGTGTATCGCACGAGCGTTTTGATAAGTGTAATACTGGAATTGTGTGTGTTACCTTGGTATATCGCTATAACCGAGTGTTTTTAGTTTGTCGCTACACCCGTGGGTGCTCTCTAGTATATCGCTAAAACAAGTTGTTTTCAGTAGCATATCACCAGAACCGAATGTTTTTGGAAGTGTAATACTACAATCAGGTGTGTTTACGTACTTTGTCAGTAGAACCGAGTGTTTTTGTTAATAAAATGATCAAATCATGTTTGTTTGTGTTGTATATTGCTAGAACCGAGTGTTTATATGGTATATCGCAAGAGCCGACTGTTTTGAGTATTATATCGCTCGTGCCGAGTGTTTTGAGAAGTGTAATAGTGAAATATGGTGTGTTACTGTAGTACATTGCTAAAAGCGAGTGTTTCGTACATCATGTTGATAGAAGCGAGCGTGTTGTGTATTCGATCCGTAAAACCGAGTATTTTGTGTGGGACATAGCTAAAATCGGGTGTTTCGTGTAGCATATCGTTAGATCGGAGTGCTTTGGACGGTAAGTGGGTGGTAGCATATCGAAAGAGCCGACTGTTTTGAGTAGCATATCGGCCGTACCGAGTGTTTCGGGAAAAGTAATGCTGGAAGATGGTCTGTTACCGTTGTATATTGCTAAAAGCGAGTTTTTTGTACAGCATGTCGATAGAACCGAGCGTGTTGTGTAGTATATCCGTAAAACCGAGTGTTTTGTGTGGGATATAACTAAACCCGAGTGTTTTGAGTAGTATATCGCTAGAACCGAGTGTTTTGGTTGTGTAATGCTGGAATCGGGTGTGTTTACGTACTATGTCGGTGGAACTCAGTGTTTTGGTTAATAAAATGATCAAATCATGTTTGTTTGTGTTGGATATCTTTGGAACCGAGTGTTTTATATAGTATATCGCAAGAGCCGACTGTTTTTAGTAGTGTATCGCTCGTAACGAGCGTTTTGATAAGTGTAATGCTGGAATTTTGTGTGTTACCCTAGTATATCGCTAAAACCGAGTGTTTTGTAGTTTGTCGCTACACCCGGGGGTTTTGTATAGTATATCGCTAAAACAGGTTGTTCTCAGTAGCATATCACCAGAACCGAATGTTTTTGGTAGTGTAATACTACAATCAGGTGGGTTCACGTACTTTGTCAGTAGAACCGGGTGTTTTTGTTAATAAAATGATCAAATCATGTTTGTTTGTGTTGTATATTGCTAGAACCGAGTGTTTATATGGCATATCGCAAGAGCCGACTGTTTTGAGTATTATATCGCTCGTGCCGAGTGTTTTGAGAAGTGTAATAGTGAAATATGGTGTGTTACTGTAGTACATTGCTAAAAGCGAGTGTTTCGTACATCATGTTGATAGAAGCGAGCGTGTTGTGTATTCGATCCGTAAAACCGAGTATTTTGTGTGGGACATAGCTAAAATCGGGTGTTTCGTGTAGCATATCGTTAGATCGGAGTGCTTTGGACGGTAAGTGGGTGGTAGCATATCGAAAGAGCCGACTGTTTTGAGTAGCATATCGGCCGTACCGAGTGTTTCGGGAAAAGTAATGCTGGAAGATGGTCTATTACCGTTGTATATTGCTAAAAGCGAGTTTTTTGTACAGCATGTCGATACAACCGAGCGTGTTGTGTAGTATATCCGTAAAACCGAGTGTTTTGTGTGGGATATAACTAAACCCGAGTGTTTTGAGTATTATATCGCTAGAACCGAGTGTTTTGGTTGTGTAATGCTGGAATCGGGTGTGTTTACGTACTATGTCGGTAGAACTCAGTGTTTTGGTTAATAAAATGATCAAATCATGTTTGTTTGTGTTGTATATCTTTGGAACCGAGTGTTTTATATAGTATATCGCCAGAGCCGACTGTTTTTAGTAGTGTATCGCTCGTAACGAGCGCTTTGATAAGTGTAATGCTGGAAGTTTGTGTGTTCCCCTGGTATATCGCTAAAACCGAGTGTTCTGTAGTTTGTCGCTACACCCGGGGGTTTTGTATAGTATATCGCTAAAACAGGTTGTTTTCAGTAGCATATCACCAGAACCGAATGTTTTTGGTAGTGTAATACTACAATCAGGTGTGTTTACGTACTTTGTCAGTGGAACCGGGTGTTTTTGTTAATAAAATGATCAAATCATGTTTGTTTGTGTTGTATATTGCTAGAACCGAGTGTTTATATGGTATGTCGCAAGAGCCGACTGTTTTGAGTATTATATCGTTCGTGCCGAGTGTTTTGGGAAGTGTAATAGTGAAATATGGTGTGTTACTGTAGTACATTGCTAAAAGCGACTGTTTCGTACAGCATGTTGATAGAACCGAGCGTGTTGCGTATTATATCCGTAAAATCGAGTGTTTTGTGTGGGATATAACTAAAATCGGGTGTTTCGTGTAGCATATCGCTAGAACCGAGTGTTTTGGTTGTGTAATGCTGGAATCGGGTGTGTTTACGTACTATGTTGGTAGAACTCAGTGTTTTGGTTAATAAAATGATCAAATCATGTTTGTTTGTGTTGTATATCTTTGGAACCGAGTGTTTTATATAGTATATCGCAAGAGCCGACTGTTTTTAGTAGTGTATCGCTCGTAACGAGCGTTTTGATAAGTGTAATGCTGGAATTTTGTGTGTTACCTTGGTATATCGCTAAAACCGAGTGTTTGTAGTTTGTCGCTACACCCGGGGGTGCTCTCTAGTATATCGCTAAAACAGGTTGTTTTCAGTAGCATATCACCAGAACCGAATGTTTTTGGTAGTGTAATACTACAATCAGGTGTGTTTACGTACTTTGTCAGTAGAACCGGGTGTTTTTGTTAATAAAATGATCAAACCATGTTTGTTTGTGTTGTATATTGCTAGAACCGAGTGTTTATATGGTATATCGCAAGAGCCGACTGTTTTGAGTATTATATCGCTCGTGCCGAGTGTTTTGAGAAGTGTAGTATTGAAATATGGTGTGTTACTGTAGTACATTGCTAAAAGCGACTGTTTCGTACAGCATGTTGATTGAACCGAGCGTGTTGTGTATTATATCCGTAAAACCGAGTGTTTTGTGTGGGATATAACTAAAATCGGGTGTTTCGTGTAGCATATCGTTCAATTGGAGTGCCTTGGGCGGTAAGTGGGTGGTAACATATCAAAAGAGTCGACTGTTTTGAGTAGCATATCAGCCGGACCGAGCGTTTCGGAAAGAGTAATGCTGGAAGATGGTCTGTTAGCGTTGTATATTGCTAAAAGCGAGTTTTTTGTACAGCATGTCGATACAACCGAGCGTGTTGTGTAGTATATCCGTAAAACCGAGTGTTTTGTGTGGGATATAACTAAACCCGAGTGTTTTGAGTAGTATATCGCTAGAACCGAGTGTTTTGGTTGTGTAATGCTGGAACTTGTGTGTTTACGTACTATGTAGGTAGAATTCAGTGTCTTGGTTAATAAAATGATCAAATCATGTTAGTTTGTGTTGTATGTCTTTGGAACCGAGTGTTTTATATAGTATATCGCAAGAGCCGACTGCTTTTAGTAGTGTATCGCTCGTAACGAGCAGTTTGATAAGTGTAATGCTGGAATTTTGTGTGTTACCCTGGTATATCGCTAAAACCGAGTGTTCTGTAGTTTGTCGCTACACCCGGGAGTTTCGTATAGTATATCGCTAAAACAGGTTGTTTTCAGTAGCATACCACCAGAACCGAATGTTTTTGGTAGTGTAATACTACAATCAGGTGTGTTCGCGTACTTTGTCAGTAGAACCGGGTGTTTTCGTTAATAAAATGATCAAATCATGCTTGTTTGTGTTGTATATTGCTGGAACCGAGTGTTTATATGGTATATCGCAAGAGCCGACTGTTTTGAGTATTATATCGCTCGTGCCGAGTGTTTTGAGAAGTGTAATAGTGAAATATGGTGTGTTACTGTATTACATTGCTAAAAGCGACTGTTTCGTACAGCATGTTGATAGAACCGAGCGTGTTGTGTATGATATCCGTAAAACCGAGTGTTTTGTGTGGGATATAACTAAAATCGGGTGTTTCGTGTAGCTTATCGTTAGATCGGAGTGCTTTGGGCGGTAAGTGGGTGGTAGCATATCGAAAGAGTCGACTGTTTTGAGTAGCATATCGGCCGTACCGAGTGTTTCGGGAAGAGTAATGCTGGAAGATGGTCTGTTACCGTTGTATATTGCTCAAAGCGAGTTTTTTGTACAGCATGTCGATACCACCGAGCGTGTTGTGTAGTATATCCGTAAAACCGAGTGGTTTGTGTGGGATATAACTAAACCCGAGTGTTTTGAGTAGTGTATCGCTAGAACCGAGTGTTTTGGTTGTGTAATGCTGGAATCATGTGTGTTTACGTACTATGTTGGTAGAACTCAGTGTTTTGGTTAATAACATGATCAAATCATGTTTGTTTGTGTTGTATATCGTTGGAACCGAGTGTTTTATATAGTATATCGCAAGAGCCGACTGTTTTTAGTAGTGTATCGCACGAGCGTTTTGATAAGTGTAATACTGGAATTGTGTATGTTACCTTGGTATATCCCCAGCCAGCATGGCAACCATCTGCCAACCGTGAAACAACGTTGTCGGCAATGTTGGCTCAATGTCGGCAAAGAACATTGGGCCAACGAGTGGGTGCTCATTGGGGAATGATTGTTTCAACGTTGTCTGCCAACAATGGCCCAGCCATCTACCAACCTTGGGCCAACATTAGCTGCCAACGATGGCCCAACCATAGGCCAACAGTGGGCCAATGTGCGCCGCCGACGTTCTACCGATATTAATCCACTATTGAACCACTGCAAATGTTGTTCACTAATTTATTGACAAAAACCTTAAAAAGTGCAATACATGAATTCTTAATAGGTATACATGATCTGAAAAAAATCGCTCGTGACCCCTCATACAGGTGCATGGCCGCTCATAGAGGTGGTCACTCGTAGATGCGGTCGCTTTCACTCATTCCTGATTCTTGCGTTTGCCAGCTGTCACGCACTCGTCGCCCGCCATCCCGCTTCCCAGCAAATCGCAGCCACTTCTTCACCACCTCTGAATTTGTGGCGCAACTGGCAGTCGAGTTGCTGCGAGTACCCCCTGAATTAAATCAAAGTAGACTCAATGGCAAAGCTGTTTAAAATATCATGCTGCTCCGATAATATGCATGAATAGCATTTACCTATACTGGTATACTTAACACATGTTTTTTGTTAGCTTAATATTTCTGGAACCCTGTTAAAGGCAATACAGTGGTAGCCACATACAAACTAATGATACTGTTCATAATTTGCAGTTGGCAGGATTTTTTGACAGATCTGTCATATCACATTGCATAGGTAACGCAAATGAGTTAAGTAGACAGTGGGAAAAGTGGAAATCCTTATTTTATCAGAAGAATACAGCCACACTTACCATACACCACCTGGCGTAAGTTTAGGCGAGGGAATGGCAGTTTCCCACTCTTCCATTGCCAATGTATTTGCTTTGCCACACTGTTTGACAGCACTTAGTCCATCAAACGCTGCACTGTCTCGTCGAAAGTGGACACGCCCATCAAGGTGATGCTGCTGACCTAATTGGACATATGCAAAATAAAGAGTCAAACTGAAGATAAAATAGACATAAATTAAATTACACAAAGCAATACAAAAACATGGACAAACCTATGAGAACTGAAAATGCTGGTCTCTTATTCGTGCATACTTGACTAAAATTGGGCCAGTGGAAGCTTTTGGGGCAACGAAATGATCATGAATGAAATATGCCCCATATGGGGACCATCCACTAAACCATGGATGCCTTGATCTCTAGTCCAGTACACTGACCAATAGACTAAGGGGGTTCTCTGAGACTTATATATAGCTGTGTTTTGTGTGGCCAGGCTTTAACAGCAAGAAACATTAATCGTTAAATATTACAGCATACGGTTTTCCACATGGTCTCGTCATTAGCGAGGACCTCGTCGAATGTGTGTAGGGTCAGGATGGGGAAGGGCATTCCATCTGGCGGAGGGGTTGGCGTGCAAGTCATGTTGAGATGCTGGCAAACTTTGCCAAGCATCACACCATTGTGCTCCTGCTGCTGTTGCACGCGCTCCAAAGCGTGCAGGAGGGCAATATCATACTCTGTCACTGTCAATGAAATTTAAACAGACTGTAAAACAAAATGTGAACAGCATATTGTTATAGGTAACACTATAACCACTTGGCCTAACTAAATAAAATGATCTCTTAGTTCCACGAGAAAATAATTCATATCAACATAAAAGTTCAGAATGCATCGGTAGATATATGGTTCTGACCACCCACCCAGATACGTGTTCTCAAAATTTGTCTACACCCTTCTTCTTTTGGACCAATAGGAATAATCCATTTATATTTTCCATAATTATGTGCCTTTTTTAATAAGGGGCGGATACATGATATAAATTGCGCTATAAATTGGCCATTTCCCAATTCAGAGTTATTTAATATTAAAATTCCCAGTTCACGATTAATGAAAATACTCGATCACTGCTGTCGGCTGATATCCCATTCCCAGTTCACGAAGAATTATTTTCCTCATTCCCAGTTCACAGTGAAATGAAAAGCCCATTCCTGAGGAACGGAAATACCCCTTGCCCTAGCCCTGGTACATGCCTCTCTGACCACGCCCGTAAACGGAGCTAGTGTGAGAGCCATGCCGCTGACACGGCCGAAAACAAGAAATCGGCAGAAATCGCGGACCGGTGGCTCAAGTTGAAGTTCATAACAGAAAAAATATACAGTGCCTACCCGCCAATGTGCGCCACGACGTTCCTAAAGCTTTTTGGACTTTCGTCGCACTTTCATTTCTTTGCTTGGTAACGTATTTTCTTGTAATCCGGGCGATTTTTTTTCACCTCTCGCTTCGTTTTGAATGCTCCGCCGCTCACCGGAAGTCAACAAACGCCGCCTGGCAGAAAATGGCAGAAAATACCTTACCATGCAAGCAAAGAAATGAAAGTGCGACGAAAGTCCAAAAAGCTTTAGGAACGTCGTGGCGCACATTGGCGGGTAGGCACTGTATATTTTTTCTGTTATGAACTTCAACTTGAGCCACCGGTCGGCGATTTCTGCCGATTTCTTGTTTTCGGCCGTTTCAGCGGCATGGCTCTCACACTAGCTCCGTTTACGGGCGTGGTCAGAGAGGCATGTACCAGGGCTACCCCTTGCCCCATCCCTAATAAGTTTAATGACATCAAAACCTTCAGCCAGGAGCAGGCTAGCTAGTTAAACACTGTGGTAAGATTAAATTAAATCGTTTGAAGTGCTATTCAAGTCTTCACCTGCCCATGGCTAAAGGTTTTGCACTGGTTTGACAGTGTTTGATTTTAAGAAAAGAGCTCCAAAAGAGATGGGCACTCGTGTGAGCGATAATACAGGAAAGGTTAGAAACTGCATACTCAGTGACCGTTTTCTTCCGCTGTACCATTATATTACAGTTCTAATTAAGTCAGTGCATAAATTACATAATCCGATACTATAAAACAGACCGACAAGACAATAATAATGCGCCAAATGAATCAAAATCTCAAAATTTACGATAACTTACAGTCACTTGGAAAATTGCCGCATGGAAGTGTCGCTTCAAATACTCGCTAGATGGCGCTGTGTTTTGCGCTTACGGCAGTACGCTGGTACGTAGGCGCAATGTTGGGCCAACATTACATTGCCAACAGTTGGGTGCAGAGCGCAGATGACGGTCGGTATTACGCTGCGCCTATGTATACTAGCAAACGGTTGCGTTGCCTACCTAAAAACAACGTTGGGCCGATAATGCCATGCTGGCTGGGTCGCTAAAACCGAGTATTTGTAGTTTGTCGCTACACCCGGGGGTGTTGTATAGTATATCGCTAAAACAGGTTGTTTTCAGTAGCATATCACCAGAACCGAATGTTTTCGGTAGTGTAATACTACAATCAGGTGTGTTTGCGTACTTTGTCAGTAGAACCGGGTGTTTTGTTAATAAAATGATCAAATCATGTTTGTTTGTGTTGCAAATTGCTAGAACCGAGTGTTTATATGGTATATCGCAAGAGCCGACTGGGTTGAGTATTATATCGCTCGTGCCGAGTGTTTTGAGAAGTGTAATAGTGAAATATGGTGTGTTACTGTAGTACATTGCTAAAAGCGAGTGTTTCGTACATCATGTTGATAGAAGCGAGCGTGTTGTGTATTCGATCCGTAAAACCGAGTATTTTGTGTGGGACATAGCTAAAATCGGGTGTTTCGTGTAGCATATCGTTAGATCGGAGTGCTTTGGACGGTAAGTGGGTGGTAGCATATCGAAAGAGCCGACTGTTTTGAGTAGCATATCGGCCGTACCGAGTGTTTCGGGAAAAGTAATGCTGGAAGATGGTCTATTACCGTTGTATATTGCTAAAAGCGAGTTTTTTGTACAGCATGTCGATACAACCGAGCGTGTTGTGTAGTATATCCGTAAAACCGAGTGTTTTGTGTGGGATATAACTAAACCCGAGTGTTTTGAGTATTATATCGCTAGAACCGAGTGTTTTGGTTGTGTAATGCTGGAATCGGGTGTGTTTACGTACTATGTCGGTAGAACTCAGTGTTTTGGTTAATAAAATGATCAAATCATGTTTGTTTGTGTTGTATATCTTTGGAACCGAGTGTTTTATATAGTATATCGCCAGAGCCGACTGTTTTTAGTAGTGTATCGCTCGTAACGAGCGCTTTGATAAGTGTAATGCTGGAAGTTTGTGTGTTCCCCTGGTATATCGCTAAAACCGAGTGTTCTGTAGTTTGTCGCTACACCCGGGGGTTTTGTATAGTATATCGCTAAAACAGGTTGTTTTCAGTAGCATATCACCAGAACCGAATGCTTTTGGTAGTGTAATACTACAATCAGGTGTGTTTACGTACTTTGTCAGTGGAACCGGGTGTTTTTGTTAATAAAATGATCAAATCATGTTTGTTTGTGTTGTATATTGCTAGAACCGAGTGTTTATATGGTATGTCGCAAGAGCCGACTGTTTTGAGTATTATATCGTTCGTGCCGAGTGTTTTGGGAAGTGTAATAGTGAAATATGGTGTGTTACTGTAGTACATTGCTAAAAGCGACTGTTTCGTACAGCATGTTGATAGAACCGAGCGTGTTGCGTATTATATCCGTAAAATCGAGTGTTTTGTGTGGGATATAACTAAAATCGGGTGTTTCGTGTAGCATATCGCTAGAACCGAGTGTTTTGGTTGTGTAATGCTGGAATCGGGTGTGTTTACGTACTATGTTGGTAGAACTCAGTGTTTTGGTTAATAAAATGATCAAATCATGTTTGTTTGTGTTGTATATCTTTGGAACCGAGTGTTTTATATAGTATATCGCAAGAGCCGACTGTTTTTAGTAGTGTATCGCTCGTAACGAGCGTTTTGATAAGTGTAATGCTGGAATTTTGTGTGTTACCTTGGTATATCGCTAAAACCGAGTGTTTGTAGTTTGTCGCTACACCCGGGGGTGCTCTCTAGTATATCGCTAAAACAGGTTGTTTTCAGTAGCATATCACCAGAACCGAATGTTTTTGGTAGTGTAATACTACAATCAGGTGTGTTTACGTACTTTGTCAGTAGAACCGGGTGTTTTTGTTAATAAAATGATCAAACCATGTTTGTTTGTGTTGTATATTGCTAGAACCGAGTGTTTATATGGTATATCGCAAGAGCCGACTGTTTTGAGTATTATATCGCTCGTGCCGAGTGTTTTGAGAAGTGTAGTATTGAAATATGGTGTGTTACTGTAGTACATTGCTAAAAGCGACTGTTTCGTACAGCATGTTGATTGAACCGAGCGTGTTGTGTATTATATCCGTAAAACCGAGTGTTTTGTGTGGGATATAACTAAAATCGGGTGTTTCGTGTAGCATATCGTTCAATTGGAGTGCCTTGGGCGGTAAGTGGGTGGTAACATATCAAAAGAGTCGACTGTTTTGAGTAGCATATCAGCCGGACCGAGCGTTTCGGAAAGAGTAATGCTGGAAGATGGTCTGTTAGCGTTGTATATTGCTAAAAGCGAGTTTTTTGTACAGCATGTCGATACAACCGAGCGTGTTGTGTAGTATATCCGTAAAACCGAGTGTTTTGTGTGGGATATAACTAAACCCGAGTGTTTTGAGTAGTATATCGCTAGAACCGAGTGTTTTGGTTGTGTAATGCTGGAACTTGTGTGTTTACGTACTATGTAGGTAGAATTCAGTGTCTTGGTTAATAAAATGATCAAATCATGTTAGTTTGTGTTGTATGTCTTTGGAACCGAGTGTTTTATATAGTATATCGCAAGAGCCGACTGCTTTTAGTAGTGTATCGCTCGTAACGAGCAGTTTGATAAGTGTAATGCTGGAATTTTGTGTGTTACCCTGGTATATCGCTAAAACCGAGTGTTCTGTAGTTTGTCGCTACACCCGGGAGTTTCGTATAGTATATCGCTAAAACAGGTTGTTTTCAGTAGCATACCACCAGAACCGAATGTTTTTGGTAGTGTAATACTACAATCAGGTGTGTTCGCGTACTTTGTCAGTAGAACCGGGTGTTTTCGTTAATAAAATGATCAAATCATGCTTGTTTGTGTTGTATATTGCTGGAACCGAGTGTTTATATGGTATATCGCAAGAGCCGACTGTTTTGAGTATTATATCGCTCGTGCCGAGTGTTTTGAGAAGTGTAATAGTGAAATATGGTGTGTTACTGTAGTACATTGCTAAAAGCGACTGTTTCGTACAGCATGTTGATAGAACCGAGCGTGTTGTGTATGATATCCGTAAAACCGAGTGTTTTGTGTGGGATATAACTAAAATCGGGTGTTTCGTGTAGCTTATCGTTAGATCGGAGTGCTTTGGGCGGTAAGTGGGTGGTAGCATATCGAAAGAGTCGACTGTTTTGAGTAGCATATCGGCCGTACCGAGTGTTTCGGGAAGAGTAATGCTGGAAGATGGTCTGTTACCGTTGTATATTGCTCAAAGCGAGTTTTTTGTACAGCATGTCGATACCACCGAGCGTGTTGTGTAGTATATCCGTAAAACCGAGTGGTTTGTGTGGGATATAACTAAACCCGAGTGTTTTGAGTAGTGTATCGCTAGAACCGAGTGTTTTGGTTGTGTAATGCTGGAATCATGTGTGTTTACGTACTATGTTGGTAGAACTCAGTGTTTTGGTTAATAACATGATCAAATCATGTTTGTTTGTGTTGTATATCGTTGGAACCGAGTGTTTTATATAGTATATCGCAAGAGCCGACTGTTTTTAGTAGTGTATCGCACGAGCGTTTTGATAAGTGTAATACTGGAATTGTGTATGTTACCTTGGTATATCCCCAGCCAGCATGGCAACCATCTGCCAACCGTGAAACAACGTTGTCGGCAATGTTGGCTCAATGTCGGCAAAGAACATTGGGCCAACGAGTGGGTGCTCATTGGGGAATGATTGTTTCAACGTTGTCTGCCAACAATGGCCCAGCCATCTACCAACCTTGGGCCAACATTAGCTGCCAACGATGGCCCAACCATAGGCCAACAGTGGGCCAATGTGCGCCGCCGACGTTCTACCGATATTAATCCACTATTGAACCACTGCAAATGTTGTTCACTAATTTATTGACAAAAACCTTAAAAAGTGCAATACATGAATTCTTAATAGGTATACATGATCTGAAAAAAATCGCTCGTGACCCCTCATACAGGTGCATGGCCGCTCATAGAGGTGGTCACTCGTAGATGCGGTCGCTTTCACTCATTCCTGATTCTTGCGTTTGCCAGCTGTCACGCACTCGTCGCCCGCCATCCCGCTTCCCAGCAAATCGCAGCCACTTCTTCACCACCTCTGAATTTGTGGCGCAACTGGCAGTCGAGTTGCTGCGAGTACCCCCTGAATTAAATCAAAGTAGACTCAATGGCAAAGCTGTTTAAAATATCATGCTGCTCCGATAATATGCATGAATAGCATTTACCTATACTGGTATACTTAACACATGTTTTTTGTTAGCTTAATATTTCTGGAACCCTGTTAAAGGCAATACAGTGGTAGCCACATACAAACTAATGATACTGTTCATAATTTGCAGTTGGCAGGATTTTTTGACAGATCTGTCATATCACATTGCATAGGTAACGCAAATGAGTTAAGTAGACAGTGGGAAAAGTGGAAATCCTTATTTTATCAGAAGAATACAGCCACACTTACCATACACCACCTGGCGTAAGTTTAGGCGAGGGAATGGCAGTTTCCCACTCTTCCATTGCCAATGTATTTGCTTTGCCACACTGTTTGACAGCACTTAGTCCATCAAACGCTGCACTGTCTCGTCGAAAGTGGACACGCCCATCAAGGTGATGCTGCTGACCTAATTGGACATATGCAAAATAAAGAGTCAAACTGAAGATAAAATAGACATAAATTAAATTACACAAAGCAATACAAAAACATGGACAAACCTATGAGAACTGAAAATGCTGGTCTCTTATTCGTGCATACTTGACTAAAATTGGGCCAGTGGAAGCTTTTGGGGCAACGAAATGATCATGAATGAAATATGCCCCATATGGGGACCATCCACTAAACCATGGATGCCTTGATCTCTAGTCCAGTACACTGACCAATAGACTAAGGGGGTTCTCTGAGACTTATATATAGCTGTGTTTTGTGTGGCCAGGCTTTAACAGCAAGAAACATTAATCGTTAAATATTACAGCATACGGTTTTCCACATGGTCTCGTCATTAGCGAGGACCTCGTCCAATGTGTGTAGGGTCAGGATGGGGAAGGGCATTCCATCTGGCGGAGGGGTTGGCGTGCAAGTCATGTTGAGATGCTGGCAAACTTTGCCAAGCATCACACCATTGTGCTCCTGCTGCTGTTGCACGCGCTCCAAAGCGTGCAGGAGGGCAATATCATACTCTGTCACTGTCAATGAAATTTAAACAGACTGTAAAACAAAATGTGAACAGCATATTGTTATAGGTAACACTATAACCACTTGGCCTAACTAAATAAAATGATCTCTTAGTTCCACGAGAAAATAATTCATATCAACATAAAAGTTCAGAATGCATCGGTAGATATATGGTTCTGACCACCCACCCAGATACGTGTTCTCAAAATTTGTCTACACCCTTCTTCTTTTGGACCAATAGGAATAATCCATTTATATTTTCCATAATTATGTGCCTTTTTTAATAAGGGGCGGATACATGATATAAATTGCGCTATAAATTGGCCATTTCCCAATTCAGAGTTATTTAATATTAAAATTCCCAGTTCACGATTAATGAAAATACTCGATCACTGCTGTCGGCTAATATCCCATTCCCAGTTCACGAAGAATTATTTTCCTCATTCCCAGTTCACAGTGAAATGAAAAGCCCATTCCTGAGGAACGGAAATACCCCTTGCCCTAGCCCTGGTACATGCCTCTCTGACCACGCCCGTAAACGGAGCTAGTGTGAGAGCCATGCCGCTGACACGGCCGAAAACAAGAAATCGGCAGAAATCGCGGACCGGTGGCTCAAGTTGAAGTTCATAACAGAAAAAATATACAGTGCCTACCCGCCAATGTGCGCCACGACGTTCCTAAAGCTTTTTGGACTTTCGTCGCACTTTCATTTCTTTGCTTGGTAACGTATTTTCTTGTAATCCGGGCGATTTTTTTTCACCTCTCGCTTCGTTTTGAATGCTCCGCCGCTCACCGGAAGTCAACAAACGCCGCCTGGCAGAAAATGGCAGAAAATACCTTACCATGCAAGCAAAGAAATGAAAGTGCGACGAAAGTCCAAAAAGCTTTAGGAACGTCGTGGCGCACATTGGCGGGTAGGCACTGTATATTTTTTCTGTTATGAACTTCAACTTGAGCCACCGGTCGGCGATTTCTGCCGATTTCTTGTTTTCGGCCGTTTCAGCGGCATGGCTCTCACACTAGCTCCGTTTACGGGCGTGGTCAGAGAGGCATGTACCAGGGCTACCCCTTGCCCCATCCCTAATAAGTTTAATGACATCAAAACCTTCAGCCAGGAGCAGGCTAGCTAGTTAAACACTGTGGTAAGATTAAATTAAATCGTTTGAAGTGCTATTCAAGTCTTCACCTGCCCATGGCTAAAGGTTTTGCACTGGTTTGACAGTGTTTGATTTTAAGAAAAGAGCTCCAAAAGAGATGGGCACTCGTGTGAGCGATAATACAGGAAAGGTTAGAAACTGCATACTCAGTGACCGTTTTCTTCCGCTGTACCATTATATTACAGTTCTAATTAAGTCAGTGCATAAATTACATAATCCGATACTATAAAACAGACCGACAAGACAATAATAATGCGCCAAATGAATCAAAATCTCAAAATTTACGATAACTTACAGTCACTTGGAAAATTGCCGCATGGAAGTGTCGCTTCAAATACTCGCTAGATGGCGCTGTGTTTTGCGCTTACGGCAGTACGCTGGTACGTAGGCGCAATGTTGGGCCAACATTACATTGCCAACAGTTGGGTGCAGAGCGCAGATGACGGTCGGTATTACGCTGCGCCTATGTATACTAGCAAACGGTTGCGTTGCCTACCTAAAAACAACGTTGGGCCGATAATGCCATGCTGGCTGGGTCGCTAAAACCGAGTATTTGTAGTTTGTCGCTACACCCGGGGGTGTTGTATAGTATATCGCTAAAACAGGTTGTTTTCAGTAGCATATCACCAGAACCGAATGTTTTCGGTAGTGTAATACTACAATCAGGTGTGTTTGCGTACTTTGTCAGTAGAACCGGGTGTTTTGTTAATAAAATGATCAAATCATGTTTGTTTGTGTTGCAAATTGCTAGAACCGAGTGTTTATATGGTATATCGCAAGAGCCGACTGGGTTGAGTATTATATCGCTCGTGCCGAGTGTTTTGAGAAGTGTAATAGTGAAATATGGTGTGTTACTGTAGTACATTGTTAAAATCGAGTGTTTCGCGCAGCATGTTGATAGAACCGAGCGTGTTGTGTATTATATCCGTAAAAGCGAGTGTTTTGTGTGTGATATAACTGAAATCGGGTGTTGCATGTAGCATATCGTTAGATCGGAGTGCTTTGGGCGGTAAGTGGGTGGTAGCATATCGAAAGAGCCGACTGTTTTGAGTAGCATATCGGCCGTACCGAGTGTTTCGGGAAGAGTAATGCTGGAAGATGGTCTGTTACCGTTGTATATTGCTAAAAGCGAGTTTTTGGTACAGCATGTCGATACAACCGAGCGTGTTGTGTAGTATATCCGTAAAACCGAGTGTTTTGTGTGGGATATAACTAAACCCGAGTGTTTTGAGTAGTATATCGCTAGAACCGAGTGTTTTGGTTGTGTAATGCTGGAATCGGGTGTGTTTACGTACTATGTCGGTAGATCTCAGTGTTTTGGTTAATAAAATGATCAAATCATGTTTGTTTGTGTTGTATATCTTTGGAACCGAGTGTTTGATATATTATATCGCCAGAGCCGACTGTTTTTAGTAGTGTATCGCTCGTAACGAGCGTTTTGATAAGTGTAATGCTGGAATTTTGTGTGTTACCCTAGTATATCGCTAAAACCGAGTGTTTTGTAGTTTGTCGCTACACCCGGGGGGATTGTATAGTATATCGCTAAAACAGGTTGTTCTCAGTAGCATATCACCAGAACCGAATGTTTTTGGTAGTGTAATACTACAATCAGGTGTGTTCACGTACTTTGTCAGTAGAACCGGGTGTTTTTGTTAATAAAATGATCAAATCATGTTTGTTTGTGTTGTATATTGCTAGAACCGAGTGTTTATATGGTATATCGCAAGAGGCGACTGTTTTGAGTATTATGTCGCTCGTGCCGAGTGTTTTGAGAAGTGTAGTATTGAAATATGGTGTGTTACTGTAGTACATTGCTAAAAGCGACTGTTTCGTACAGCATGTTGATAGAACCGAGCGTGTTGTGTATTATATCCGTAAAATCGAGTGTTTTGTGTGGGATATAACTAAAATCGGGTGTTTCGTGTAGCATGTCGCTAGAACCGAGTGTTTTGGTTGTGTAATGCTGGAATCGGGTGTGTTTACGTACTATGTTAGAAAAAGTCAGTGTTTTGGTTAATAAAATGATCAAACCATGTTTGTTTGTGTTGTATATTGCTAGAACCGAGTGTTTATATGGTATGTCGCAAGAGCCGAATGTTTTGAGTATTATATCGCTCGTGCCGAGTGTTTTGGGAAGTGTAATAATGAAATATGGTGTGTTACTGTAGTACATTGCTAAAAGCGACTGTTTCGTACAGCATGTTGATAGAACCGAGCGTGTTGTGTATTATATCCGTAAAACCGAGTGTTTTGTGTGGGATATAACTAAAATCGGGTGTTTCGTGTAGCATATCGCTAGAACCGAGTGTTTTGGTTGTGTAATGCTGGAATCGGGTGTGTTTACGTACTATGTTGGTAGAACTCAGTGTTTTGGTTAATAAAATGATCAAATCATGTTTGTTTGTGTTGTATATCTTTGGAACGGAGTGTTTTATATAGTATATCGCCAGAGCCGTCTGTTTTTAGTAGTGTATCGCACGAGCGTTTTGATAAGTGTCATACTGGAATTGTGTGTGTTACCTTGGTATATCGCTAAAACCGAGTGTTTCTAGTTTGTCGCTGCACCCGTGGGTGCTCTCTAGTATATCGCTAAAACAAGTTGTTTTCAGTAGCATATCACCAGAACCGAATGTTTTTGGAAGTGTAATACTACAATCAGGTGTGTTTACGTACTTTGTCAGTAGAACCGGGTGTTTTTGTTAATAAAATGATCAAACCATGTTTGTTTGTGTTGTATATTGCTAGAACCGCGTGTTTATATGGTATATCGCAAGAGCCGACTGTTTTGAGTATTATATCGCTCGTGCCGAGTGTTTAGAGAAGTGTAGTATTGACATATGGTGTGTTACTGTCGTACATTGCTAAAAGCGACTGTTTCGTACAGCATGTTGATAGAACCGAGCGTGTTGTGTATTATATCCGTAAAACCGAGTGTTTTGTGTGGGATATAACTAAAATCGGGTGTTTCGTGTAGGATATCGTTCAATTTGAGTGCTTTGGGCGGTAAGTGGGTGGTAGCATATCAAAAGAGTCGACTGTTTTGAGTAGCATATCGGCCGGACCGAGTGTTTCGGAAAGAGTAATCCTGGAAGATGGTCTGTTAGCGTTGTATATTGCTAAAAGCGAGTTTTTTGTACAGCATGTCGATACAACCGAGCGTGTTGTGTAGTATATCCGTAAAACCGAGTGTTTTGTGTGGGATATAACTAAACCCGAATGTTTTGAGTAGCATATCGCTAGAACCGAGTGTTTTGGTTGTGTAATGCTGGAACTTGTGTGTTTACGTACTATGTCGGTAGAATTCAGTGTCTTGGTTAATAAAATGATCAAATCATGTTAGTTTGTGTTGTATGTCTTTGGAACCGAGTGTTTTATATAGTATATCGCAAGAGCCGACTGTTTTTATTAGTGTATCGCTCGTAACGAGCAGTTTGATAAGTGTAATGCTGGAATTTTGTGTGTTACCCTGGTATATCGCTAAAACCGAGTGTTCTGTAGTTTGTCGCTACACCCGGGGGTTTCGTATAGTATATCGCTAAAACAGGTTGTTTTCAGTAGCATACCACCAGAACCGAATGTTTTTGGTAGTGTAATACTACAATCAGGTGTGTTCGCGTACTTTGTCAGTAGAACCGAGTGTTTTTGTTAATAAAATGATCAAATCATGTTTGTTTGTGTTGTATATTGCTAGAACCGAGTGTTTATATGGTATATCGCAAGAGCCGACTGTTTTGAGTATTATATCGCTCGTGCCGAGTGTTTTGAGAAGTGTAATAGTGAAATATGGTGTGTTACTGTAGTACATTGCTAAAAGCGACTGTTTCGTACAGCATGTTGATAGAAGCGAGCGTGTTGTGTATGATATCCGTAAAACCGAGTGTTTTGTCTGGGATATAACTAAAATCGGGTGTTTCGTGTAGCATATCGTTAGATCGGAGTGCTTTGGGCGGTAAGTGGGTGGTAGCATATCGAAAGAGTCGACTGTTTTGAGTAGCATATCGGCCGTACCGAGTGTTTCGGGAAGAGTAATGCTGGAATATGGTCTGTTACCGTTGTATATTGCTAAAAGCGAGTTTTTTGTACAGCATGTCGATACCACCGAGCGTGTTGTGTAGTATATCCGTAAAACCGAGTGTTTTGTGTGGGATATAACTAAACCCGAGTGTTTTGAGTAGTATATCGCTAGAACCGAGTGTTTTGGTTGTGTAATGCTGGAATCGGGTGTGTTTACGTACTATGTCGGTAGATCTCAGTGTTTTGGTTAATAAAATGATCAAATCATGTTTGTTTGTGTTGTATATCTTTGGAACCGAGTGTTTGATATAGTATATCGCAAGAGCCGACTGTTTTAGTAGTGTATCGCTCGTAACGAGCGTTTTGATAAGTGTAATGCTGGAATTTTGTGTGTTACCCTAGTATATCGCTAAAACCGAGTGTTTTGTAGTTTGTCGCTACACCCGGGGGTTTTGTATAGTATATCGCTAAAACAGGTTGTTCTCAGTAGCATATCACCAGAACGGAATGTTCTTGGTAGTGTAATACTACAATCAGGTGTGTTCACGTACTTTGTCAGTAGAACCGGGTGTTTTTGTTAATAAAATGATCAAATCATGTTTGTTTGTGTTGTATATTGCTAGAACCGAGTGTTTATATGGCATGTCGCAAGAGCCGACTGTTTTGAGTATTATATCGCTCGTGCCGAGTGTTTTGGGAAGTGTAATAGTGAAATATGGTGTGTTACTGTATTACATTGCTAAAAGCGACTGTTTCGTACAGCATGTTGATAGAACCGAGCGTGTTGTGTATTATATCCGTAAAACCGAGTGTTTTGTGTGGGATATAACTAAAATCGGGTGTTTCGTGTAGCATATCGCTAGAACCGAGTGTTTTGGTTGTGTAATGCTGGAATCGGGTGTGTTTACGTACTATGTTGGTAGAACTCAGTGTTTTGGTTAATAAAATGATCAAATCATGTTTGTTTGTGTTGTATATCTTTGGAACCGAGTGTTTTATATAGTATATCGCCAGAGCCGTCTGTTTTATATAGTATATCGCCAGAGCCGTCTGTTTTTAGTAGTGTATCGCACGAGCGTTTTGATAAGTGTAATACTGGAATTGTGTGTGTTACCTTGGTATATCGCTAAAACCGAGTGTTTTTAGTTTGTCGCTACACCCGGGGGTGCTCTCTAGTATATCGCTAAAACAAGTTGTTTTCAGTAGCATATCACCAGAACCGAATTTTTTTGGAAGTGTAATACTACAATCAGGTGTGTTTACGTACTTTGTCAGTAGAACCGGGTGTTTTTGTTAATAAAATGATCAAACCATGTTTGTTTGTGTTGTATATTGCTAGAACCGCGTGTTTATATGGTATATCGCAAGAGCCGACTGTTTTGAGTATTATATCGCTCGTGCCGAGTGTTTAGAGAAGTGTAGTATTGACATATGGTGTGTTACTGTAGTACATTGCTAAAAGCGACTGTTTCGTACAGCATGTTGATAGAACCGAGCGTGTTGTGTATTATATCCGTAAAACCGAGTGTTTTGTGTGGGATATAACTAAAATCGGGTGTTTCGTGTAGGATATCGTTCAATTGGAGTGCTTTGGGCGGTAAGTGGGTGGTAGCATATCAAAAGAGTCGACTGTTTTGAGTAGCATATCGGCCGGACCGAGTGTTTCGGAAAGAGTAATCCTGGAAGATGGTCTGTTAGCGTTGTATATTGCTAAAAGCGAGTTTTTTGTACAGCATGTCGATACAACCGAGCGTGTTGTGTAGTATATCCGTAAAACCGAGTGTTTTGTGTGGGATATAACTAAACCCGAGTGTTTTGAGTAGCATATCGCTAGAACCGAGTGTTTTGGTTGTGTAATGCTGGAACTTGTGTGTTTACGTACTATGTCGGTAGAATTCAGTGTCTTGGTTAATAAAATGATCAAATCATGTTAGTTTGTGTTGTATGTCTTTGGAACCGAGTGTTTTATATAGTATATCGCAAGAGCCGACTGTTTTTAGTAGTGTATCGCTCGTAACGAGCAGTTTGATAAGTGTAATGCTGGAATTCTGTGTGTTACCCTGGTATATCGCTAAAACCGAGTGTTCTGTAGTTTGTCGCTACACCCGGGGGTTTCGTATAGTATATCGCTAAAACAGGTTGTTTTCAGTAGCATACCACCAGAACCGAATGTTTTTGGTAGTGTAATACTACAATCAGGTGTGTTCGCGTACTTTGTCAGTAGAACCGAGTGTTTTTGTTAATAAAATGATCAAATCATGTTTGTTTGTGTTGTATATTGCTAGAACCGAGTGTTTATATGGTATATCGCAAGAGCCGACTGTTTTGAGTATTATATCGCTCGTGCCGAGTGTTTTGAGAAGTGTAATAGTGAAATATGGTGTGTTACTGTAGTACATTGCTAAAAGCGACTGTTTCGTACAGCATGTTGATAGAACCGAGCGTGTTGTGTATGATATCCGTAAAACCGAGTGTTTTGTCTGGGATATAACTAAAATCGGGTGTTTCGTGTAGCATATCGTTAGATCGGAGTGCTTTGGGCGGTAAGTGGGTGGTAGCATATCGAAAGAGTCGACTGTTTTGAGTAGCATATCGGCCGTACCGAGTGTTTCGGGAAGAGTAATGCTGGAATATGGTCTGTTACCGTTGTATATTGCTAAAAGCGAGTTTTTTGTACAGCATGTCGATACCACCGAGCGTGTTGTGTAGTATATCCGTAAAACCGAGTGTTGTGTGTGGGATATAACTAAACCCGAGTGTTTTGAGTAGTATATCGCTAGAACCGAGTGTTTTGGTTGTGTAATGCTGGAATCGGGTGTGTTTACGTACTATGTCGGTAGATCTCAGTGTTTTGGTTAATAAAATGATCAAATCATGTTTGTTTGTGTTGTATATCTTTGGAACCGAGTGTTTGATATAGTATATCGCAAGAGCCGACTGTTTTAGTAGTGTATCGCTCGTAACGAGCGTTTTGATAAGTGTAATGCTGGAATTTTGTGTGTTACCCTAGTATATCGCTAAAACCGAGTGTTTTGTAGTTTGTCGCTACACCCGGGGGTTTTGTATAGTATATCGCTAAAACAGGTTGTTCTCAGTAGCATATCACCAGAACCGAATGGTCTTGGTAGTGTAATACTACAATCAGGTGTGTTCACGTACTTTGTCAGTAGAACCGGGTGTTTTTGTTAATAAAATGATCAAATCATGTTTGTTTGTGTTGTATATTGCTAGAACCGAGTGTTTATATGGCATATCGCAAGAGCCGACTGTTTTGAGTATTATATCGCTCGTGCCGAGTGTTTTGAGAAGTGTAATAGTGAAATATGGTGTGTTACTGTAGTACATTGCTAAAAGCGAGTGTTTCGTACATCATGTTGATAGAAGCGAGCGTGTTGTGTATTCGATCCGTAAAACCGAGTATTTTGTGTGGGACATAGCTAAAATCGGGTGTTTCGTGTAGCATATCGTTAGATCGGAGTGCTTTGGACGGTAAGTGGGTGGTAGCATATCGAAAGAGCCGACTGTTTTGAGTAGCATATCGGCCGTACCGAGTGTTTCGGGAAAAGTAATGCTGGAAGATGGTCTGTTACCGTTGTATATTGCTAAAAGCGAGTTTTTTGTACAGCATGTCGATACAACCGAGCGTGTTGTGTAGTATATCCGTAAAACCGAGTGTTTTGTGTGGGATATAACTAAACCCGAGTGTTTTGAGTATTATATCGCTAGAACCGAGTGTTTTGGTTGTGTAATGCTGGAATCGGGTGTGTTTACGTACTATGTCGGTAGAACTCAGTGTTTTGGTTAATAAAATGATCAAATCATGTTTGTTTGTGTTGTATATCTTTGGAACCGAATGTTTTATATAGTATATCGCCAGAGCCGACTGTTTTTAGTAGTGTATCGCTCGTAACGAGCGCTTTGATAAGTGTAATGCTGGAAGTTTGTGTGTTCCCCTGGTATATCGCTAAAACCGAGTGTTCTGTAGTTTGTCGCTACACCCGGGGGTTTTGTATAGTATATCGCTAAAACAGGTTGTTTTCAGTAGCATATCACCAGAACCGAATGTTTTTGGTAGTGTAATACTACAATCAGGTGTGTTTACGTACTTTGTCAGTGGAACCGGGTGTTTTTGTTAATAAAATGATCAAATCATGTTTGTTTGTGTTGTATATTGCTAGAACCGAGTGTTTATATGGTATGTCGCAAGAGCCGACTGTTTTGAGTATTATATCACTCGTGCCGAGTGTTTTGGGAAGTGTAATAGTGAAATATGGTGTGTTACTGTAGTACATTGCTAAAAGCGACTGTTTCGTACAGCATGTTGATAGAACCGAGCGTGTTGCGTATTATATCCGTAAAACCGAGTGTTTTGTGTGGGATATAACTAAAATCGGGTGTTTCGTGTAGCATATCGCTAGAACCGAGTGTTTTGGTTGTGTAATGCTGGAATCGGGTGTGTTTACGTACTATGTTGGTAGAACTCAGTGTTTTGGTTAATAAAATGATCAAATCATGTTTGTTTGTGTTGTATATCTTTGGAACCGAGTGTTTTATATAGTATATCGCAAGAGCCGACTGTTTTTAGTAGTGTATCGCTCGTAACGAGCGTTTTGATAAGTGTAATGCTGGAATTTTGTGTGTTACCTTGGTATATCGCTAAAACCGAGTGTTTGTAGTTTGTCGCTACACCCGGGGGTGCTCTCTAGTATATCGCTAAAACAGGTTGTTTTCAGTACCATATCACCAGAACCGAATGTTTTTGGTAGTGTAATACTACAATCAGGTGTGTTTACGTACTTTGTCAGTAGAACCGGGTGTTTTTGTTAATAAAATGATCAAACCATGTTTGTTTGTGTTGTATATTGCTAGAACCGAGTGTTTATATGGTATATCGCAAGAGCCGACTGTTTTGAGTATTATATCGCTCGTGCTGAGTGTTTTGAGAAGTGTAGTATTGAAATATGGTGTGTTACTGTAGTACATTGCTAAAAGCGACTGTTTCGTACAGCATGTTGATAAAACCGAGCGTGTTGTGTATTATATCCGTAAAACCGAGTGTTTTGTGTGGGATATAACTAAAATCGGGTGTTTCGTGTAGCATATCGTTCAATTGGAGTGCCTTGGGCGGTAAGTGGGTGGTAACATATCAAAAGAGTCGACTGTTTTGAGTAGCATATCAGCCGGACCGAGTGTTTCGGAAAGAGTAATGCTGGAAGATGGTCTGTTAGCGTTGTATATTGCTAAAAGCGAGTTTTTTGTACAGCATGTCGATACAACCGAGCGTGGTGTGTAGTATATCCGTAAAACCGAGTGTTTTGTGTGGGATATAACTAAACCCGAGTGTTTTGAGTAGTATATCGCTAGAACCGAGTGTTTTGGTTGTGTAATGCTGGAACTTGTGTGTTTAGGTACTATGTAGGTAGAATTCAGTGTCTTGGTTAATAAAATGATCAAATCATGTTAGTTTGTGTTGTATGTCTTTGGAACCGAGTGTTTTATATAGTATATCGCAAGAGCCGACTGCTTTTAGTAGTGTATCGCTCGTAACGAGCAGTTTGATAAGTGTAATGCTGGAATTTTGTGTGTTACCCTGGTATATCGCTAAAACCGAGTGTTCTGTAGTTTGTCGCTACACCCGGGAGTTTCGTATAGTATATCGCTAAAACAGGTTGTTTTCAGTAGCATACCACCAGAACCGAATGTTTTGGTAGTGTAATACTACAATCAGGTGTGTTCGCGTACTTTGTCAGTAGAACCGGGTGTTTTTGTTAATAAAATGATCAAATCATGCTTGTTTGTGTTGTATATTGCTGGAACCGAGTGTTTATATGGTATATCGCAAGAGCCGACTGTTTTGAGTATTATATCGCTCGTGCCGAGTGTTTTGAGAAGTGTAATAGTGAAATATGGTGTGTTACTGTAGTACATTGCTAAAAGCGACTGTTTCGTACAGCATGTTGATAGAACCGAGCGTGTTGTGTATGATATCCGTAAAACCGAGTGTTTTGTGTGGGATATAACTAAAATCGGGTGTTTCGTGTAGCTTATCGTTAGATCGGAGTGCTTTGGGCGGTAAGTGGGTGGTAGCATATCGAAAGAGTCGACTGTTTTGAGTAGCATATCGGCCGTACCGAGTGTTTCGGGAAGAGTAATGCTGGAAGATGGTCTGTTACCGTTGTATATTGCTCAAAGCGAGTTTTTTGTACAGCATGTCGATACCGCCGAGCGTGTTGTGTAGTATATCCGTAAAACCGAGTGGTTTGTGTGGGATATAACTAAACCCGAGTGTTTTGAGTAGTATATCGCTAGAACCGAGTGTTTTGGTTGTGTAATGCTGGAATCGGGTGTGTTTACGTACTATGTTGGTAGAACTCAGTGTTTTGGTTAATAACATGATCAAATCATGTTTGTTTGTGTTGTATATCGTTGGAACCGAGTGTTTTATATAGTATATCGCAAGAGCCGACTGTTTTTAGTAGTGTATCGCACGAGCGTTTTGATAAGTGTAATACTGGAATTGTGTATGTTACCTTGGTATATCCCCAGCCAGCATGGCAACCATCTGCCAACCGTGAAACAACGTTGTCGTCAATGTTGGCTCAATGTCGGCAAAGAACATTGGGCCAACGAGTGGGTGCTCATTGGGGAATGATTGTTTCAACGTTGTCTGCCAACAATGGCCCAGCCATCTACCAACCTTGGGCCAACATTAGCTGCCAACGATGGCCCAACCATAGGCCAACAGTGGGCCAATGTGCGCCGCCGACGTTCTACCGATATTAATCCACTATTGAACCACTGCAAATGTTGTTCACTAATTTATTGACAAAAACCTTAAAAAGTGCAATACATGAATTCTTAATAGGTATACATGATCTGAAAAAAATCGCTCGTGACCCCTCATACAGGTGCATGGCCGCTCATAGAGGTGGTCACTCGTAGATGCGGTCGCTTTCACTCATTCCTGATTCTTGCGTTTGCCAGCTGTCACGCACTCGTCGCCCGCCATCCCGCTTCCCAGCAAATCGCAGCCACTTCTTCACCACCTCTGAATTTGTGGCGCAACTGGCAGTCGAGTTGCTGCGAGTACCCCCTGAATTAAATCAAAGTAGACTCAATGGCAAAGCTGTTTAAAATATCATGCTGGTCCGATAATATGCATGAATAGCATTTACCTATACTGGTATACTTAACACATGTTTTTTGTTAGCTTAATATTTCTGGAACCCTGTTAAAGGCAATACAGTGGTAGCCACATACAAACTAATGATACTGTTCATAATTTGCAGTTGGCAGGATTTTTTGACAGATCTGTCATATCACATTGCATAGGTAACGCAAATGAGTTAAGTAGACAGTGGGAAAAGTGGAAATCCTTATTTTATCAGAAGAATACAGCCACACTTACCATACACCACCTGGCGTAAGTTTAGGCGAGGGAATGGCAGTTTCCCACTCTTCCATTGCCAATGTATTTGCTTTGCCACACTGTTTGACAGCACTTAGTCCATCAAACGCTGCACTGTCTCGTCGAAAGTGGACACGCCCATCAAGGTGATGCTGCTGACCTAATTGGACCTAATTGGTCAAACTGAAGATAAAATAGACATAAATTAAATTACACAAAGCAATACAAAAACATGGACAAACCTATGAGAACTGAAAATGCTGGTCTCTTATTCGTGCATACTTGACTAAAATTGGGCCAGTGGAAGCTTTTGGGGCAACGAAATGATCATGAATGAAATATGCCCCATATGGGGACCATCCACTAAACCATGGATGCCTTGATCTCTAGTCCAGTACACTGACCAATAGACTAAGGGGGTTCTCTGAGACTTATATATAGCTGTGTTTTGTGTGGCCAGGCTTTAACAGCAAGAAACATTAATCGTTAAATATTACAGCATACGGTTTTCCACATGGTCTCGTCATTAGCGAGGACCTCGTCCAATGTGTGTAGGGTCAGGATGGGGAAGGGCATTCCATCTGGCGGAGGGGTTGGCGTGCAAGTCATGTTGAGATGCTGGCAAACTTTGCCAAGCATCACACCATTGTGCTCCTGCTGCTGTTGCACGCGCTCCAAAGCGTGCAGGAGGGCAATATCATACTCTGTCACTGTCAATGAAATTTAAACAGACTGTAAAACAAAATGTGAACAGCATATTGTTATAGGTAACACTATAACCACTTGGCCTAACTAAATAAAATGATCTCTTAGTTCCACGAGAAAATAATTCATATCAACATAAAAGTTCAGAATGCATCGGTAGATATATGGTTCTGACCACCCACCCAGATACGTGTTCTCAAAATTTGTCTACACCCTTCTTATTTTGGACCAATAGGAATAATCCATTTATATTTTCCATAATTATGTGCCTTGTTTCATAAGGGGCCGATACATGATATAAATTGCGCTATAAATTGGCCATTTCCCAATTCAGAGTTTCAAACAAGAAATCGGCAGAAATCGCGGACCGGTGGCTCAAGTTGAAGTTCATAACAGAAAAAATATACAGTGCCTACCCGCCAATGTGCGCCACGACGTTCCTAAAGCTTTTTGGACTTTCGTCGCACTTTCATTTCTTTGCTTGGTAACGTATTTTCTTGTAATCCGGGCGATTTTTTTTCACCTCTCGCTTCGTTTTGAATGCTCCGCCGCTCACCGGAAGTCAACAAACGCCGCCTGGCAGAAAATGGCAGAAAATACCTTACCATGCAAGCAAAGAAATGAAAGTGCGACGAAAGTCCAAAAAGCTTTAGGAACGTCGTGGCGCACATTGGCGGGTAGGCACTGTATATTTTTTCTGTTATGAACTTCAACTTGAGCCACCGGTCGGCGATTTCTGCCGATTTCTTGTTTTCGGCCGTTTCAGCGGCATGGCTCTCACACTAGCTCCGTTTACGGGCGTGGTCAGAGAGGCATGTACCAGGGCTACCCCTTGCCCCATCCCTAATAAGTTTAATGACATCAAAACCTTCAGCCAGGAGCAGGCTAGCTAGTTAAACACTGTGGTAAGATTAAATTAAATCGTTTGAAGTGCTATTCAAGTCTTCACCTGCCCATGGCTAAAGGTTTTGCACTGGTTTGACAGTGTTTGATTTTAAGAAAAGAGCTCCAAAAGAGATGGGCACTCGTGTGAGCGATAATACAGGAAAGGTTAGAAACTGCATACTCAGTGACCGTTTTCTTCCGCTGTACCATTATATTACAGTTCTAATTAAGTCAGTGCATAAATTACATAATCCGATACTATAAAACAGACCGACAAGACAATAATAATGCGCCAAATGAATCAAAATCTCAAAATTTACGATAACTTACAGTCACTTGGAAAATTGCCGCATGGAAGTGTCGCTTCAAATACTCGCTAGATGGCGCTGTGTTTTGCGCTTACGGCAGTACGCTGGTACGCAGGCGCAATGTTGGGCCAACATTACATTGCCAACAGTTGGGTGCAGAGCGCAGATGACGGTCGGTATTACGCTGCGCCTATGTATACTAGCAAAGGGTTGCGTTGCCTACCTAAAAACAACGTTGGGCCGATAATGCCATGCTGGCTGGGTCGCTAAAACCGAGTATTTGTAGTTTGTCGCTACACCCGGGGGTGTTGTATAGTATATCGCTAAAACAGGTTGTTTTCAGTAGCATATCACCAGAACCGAATGTTTTTGGTAGTGTAATACTACAATCAGGTGTGTTTGCGTACTTTGTCAGTAGAACCGGGTGTTTTGTTAATAAAATGATCAAATCATGTTTGTTTGTGTTGCAAATTGCTAGAACCGAGTGTTTATATGGTATATCGCAAGAGCCGACTGGGTTGAGTATTATATCGCTCGTGCCGAGTGTTTTGAGAAGTGTAATAGTGAAATATGGTGTGTTACTGTAGTACATTGTTAAAATCGAGTGTTTCGCGCAGCATGTTGATAGAACCGAGCGTGTTGTGTATTATATCCGTAAAAGCGAGTGTTTTGTGTGTGATATAACTGAAATCGGGTGTTGCGTGTAGCATATCGTTAGATCGGAGTGCTTTGGGCGGTAAGTGGGTGGTAGCATATCGAAAGAGTCGACTGTTTTGAGTAGCATATCGGCCGTACCGAGTGTTTCGGGAAGAGTAATGCTGGAAGATGGTCTGTTACCGTTGTATAATGCTAAAAGCGAGTTTTTGGTACAGCATGTCGATACAACCGAGCGTGTTGTGTAGTATATCCGTAAAACCGAGTGTTTTGTGTGGGATATAACTAAACCCGAGTGTTTTGAGTAGTATATCGCTAGAACCGAGTGTTTTGGTTGTGTAATGCTGGAATCGGGTGTGTTTACGTACTATGTCGGTAGATCTCAGTGTTTTGGTTAATAAAATGATCAAATCATGTTTGTTTGTGTTGTATATCTTTGGAACCGAGTGTTTGATATATTATATCGCCAGAGCCGACTGTTTTTAGTAGTGTATCGCTCGTAACGAGCGTTTTGATAAGTGTAATGCTGGAATTTTGTGTGTTACCCTAGTATATCGCTAAAACCGAGTGTTTTGTAGTTTGTCGCTACACCCGGGGAGATTGTATAGTATATCGCTAAAACAGGTTGTTCTCAGTAGCAAATCACCAGAACCGAATGTTTTTGGTAGTGTAATACTACAATCAGGTGTGTTCACGTACTTTGTCAGTAGAACCGGGTGTTTTTGTTAATAAAATGATCAAATCATGTTTGTTTGTGTTGTATATTGCTAGAACCGAGTGTTTATATGGTATATCGCAAGAGGCGACTGTTTTGAGTATTATGTCGCTCGTGCCGAGTGTTTTGAGAAGTGTAGTATTGAAATATGGTGTGTTACTGTAGTACATTGCTAAAAGCGACTGTTTCGTACAGCATGTTGATAGAACCGAGCGTGTTGTGTATTATATCCGTAAAATCGAGTGTTTTGTGTGGGATATAACTAAAATCGGGTGTTTCGTGTAGCATATCGCTAGAACCGAGTGTTTTGGTTGTGTAATGCTGGAATCGGGTGTGTTTACGTACTATGTTAGAAAAAGTCAGTGTTTTGGTTAATAAAATGATCAAACCATGTTTGTTTGTGTTGTATATTGCTAGAACCGAGTGTTTATATGGTATGTCGCAAGAGCCGACTGTTTTGAGTATTATATCGCTCGTGCCGAGTGTTTTGGGAAGTGTAATAATGAAATATGGTGTGTTACTGTAGTACATTGCTAAAAGCGACTGTTTCGTACAGCATGTTGATAGAACCGAGCGTGTTGTGTATTATATCCGTAAAACCGAGTGTTTTGTGTGGGATATAACTAAAATCGGGTGTTTCGTGTAGCATATCGCTAGAACCGAGTGTTTTGGTTGTGTAATGCTGGAATCGGGTGTGTTTACGTACTATGTTGGTAGAACTCAGTGTTTTGGTTAATAAAATGATCAAATCATGTTTGTTTGTGTTGTATATCTTTGGAACCGAGTGTTTTATATAGTATATCGCCAGAGCCGTCTGTTTTTAGTAGTGTATCGCACGAGCGTTTTGATAAGTGTAATACTGGAATTGTGTGTGTTACCTTGGTATATCGCTAAAACCGAGTGTTTCTAGTTTGTCGCTACACCCGTGGGTGCTCTCTAGTATATCGCTAAAACAAGTTGTTTTCAGTAGCATATCACCAGAACCGAATGTTTTTGGAAGTGTAATACTACAATCAGGTGTGTTTACGTACTTTGTCAGTAGAACCGGGTGTTTTTGTTAATAAAATGATCAAACCATGTTTGTTTGTGTTGTATATTGCTAGAACCGCGTGTTTATATGGTATATCGCAAGAGCCGACTGTTTTGAGTATTATATCGCTCGTGCCGAGTGTTTAGAGAAGTGTAGTATTGACATATGGTGTGTTACTGTAGTACATTGCTAAAAGCGACTGTTTCGTACAGCATGTTGATAGAACCGAGCGTGTTGTGTATTATATCCGTAAAACCGAGTGTTTTGTGTGGGATATAACTAAAATCGGGTGTTTCGTGTAGGATATCGTTCAATTTGAGTGCTTTGGGCGGTAAGTGGGTGGTAGCATATCAAAAGAGTCGACTGTTTTAAGTAGCATATCGGCCGGACCGAGTGTTTCGGAAAGAGTAATCCTGGAAGATGGTCTGTTAGCGTTGTATATTGCTAAAAGCGAGTTTTTTGTACAGCATGTCGATACAACCGAGCGTGTTGTGTAGTATATCCGTAAAACCGAGTGTTTTGTGTGGGATATAACTAAACCCGAGTGTTTTGAGTAGCATATCGCTAGAACCGAGTGTTTTGGTTGTGTAATGCTGGAACTTGTGTGTTTACGTACTATGTCGGTAGAATTCAGTGTCTTGGTTAATAAAATGATCAAATCATGTTAGTTTGTGTTGTATGTCTTTGGAACCGAGTGTTTTATATAGTATATCGCAAGAGCCGACTGTTTTTAGTAGTGTATCGCTCGTAACGAGCAGTTTGATAAGTGTAATGCTGGAATTTTGTGTGTTACCCTGGTATATCGCTAAAACCGAGTGTTCTGTAGTTTGTCGCTACACCCGGGGGTTTCGTATAGTATATCGCTAAAACAGGTTGTTTTCAGTAGCATACCACCAGAACCGAATGTTTGTGGTAGTGTAATACTACAATCAGGTGTGTTCGCGTACTTTGTCAGTAGAACCGAGTGTTTTTGTTAATAAAATGATCAAATCATGTTTGTTTGTGTTGTATATTGCTAGAACCGAGTGTTTATATGGTATATCGCAAGAGCCGACTGTTTTGAGTATTATATCGCTCGTGCCGAGTGTTTTGAGAAGTGTAATAGTGAAATATGGTGTGTTACTGTAGTACATTGCTAAAAGCGACTGTTTCGTACAGCATGTTGATAGAACCGAGCGTGTTGTGTATGATATCCGTAAAACCGAGTGTTTTGTCTGGGATATAACTAAAATCGGGTGTTTCGTGTAGCATATCGTTAGATCGGAGTGCTTTGGGCGGTAAGTGGGTGGTAGCATATCGAAAGAGTCGACTGTTTTGAGTAGCATATCGGCCGTACCGAGTGTTTCGGGAAGAGTAATGCTGGAATATGGCCTGTTACCGTTGTATATTGCTAAAAGCGAGTTTTTTGTACAGCATGTCGATACCACCGAGCGTGTTGTGTAGTATATCCGTAAAACCGAGTGTTTTGTGTGGGATATAACTAAACCCGAGTGTTTTGAGTAGTATATCGCTAGAACCGAGGGTTTTGGTTGTGTAATGCTGGAATCGGGTGTGTTTACGTACTATGTCGGTAGATCTCAGTGTTTTGGTTAATAAAATGATCAAATCATGTTTGTTTGTGTTGTATATCTTTGGAACCGAGTGTTTGATATAGTATATCGCAAGAGCCGACTGTTTTAGTTGTGTATCGCTCGTAACGAGCGTTTTGATAAGTGTAATGCTGGAATTTTGTGTGTTACCCTAGTATATCGCTAAAACCGAGTGTTTTGTAGTTTGTCGCTACACCCGGGGGTTTTGTATAGTATATCGCTAAAACAGGTTGTTCTCAGTAGCATATCACCAGAACCGAATGTTCTTGGTAGTGTAATACTACAATCAGGTGTGTTCACGTACTTTGTCAGTAGAACCGGGTGTTTTTGTTAATAAAATGATCAAATCATGTTTGTTTGTGTTGTATATTGCTAGAACCGAGTGTTTATATGGTATGTCGCAAGAGCCGACTGTTTTGAGTATTATATCGCTCGTGCCGAGTGTTTTGGGAAGTGTAATAGTGAAATATGGTGTGTTACTGTAGTACATTGCTAAAAGCGACTGTTTCGTACAGCATGTTGATAGAACCGAGCGTGTTGTGTATTATATCCGTAAAACCGAGTGTTTTGTGTGGGATATAACTAAAATCGGGTGTTTCGTGTAGCATATCGCTAGAACCGAGTGTTTTGGTTGTGTAATGCTGGAATCGGGTGTGTTTACGTACTATGTTGGTAGAACTCAGTGTTTTGGTTAATAAAATGATCAAATCATGTTTGTTTGTGTTGTATATCTTTGGAACCGAGTGTTTTATATAGTATATCGCCAGAGCCGTCTGTTTTTAGTAGTGTATCGCACGAGCGTTTTGATAAGTGTAATACTGGAATTGTGTGTGTTACCTTGGTATATCGCTAAAACCGAGTGTTTTTAGTTTGTCGCTACACCCGGGGGTGCTCTCTAGTATATCGCTAAAACAAGTTGTTTTCAGTAGCATATCACCAGAACCGAATGTTTTTGGAAGTGTAATACTACAATCAGGTGTGTTTACGTACTTTGTCAGTAGAACCGGGTGTTTTTGTTAATAAAATGATCAAACCATGTTTGTTTGTGTTGTATATTGCTAGAACCGCGTGTTTATATGGTATATCGCAAGAGCCGACTGTTTTGAGTATTATATCGCTCGTGCCGAGTGTTTAGAGAAGTGTAGTATTGACATATGGTGTGTTACTGTAGTACATTGCTAAAAGCGACTGTTTCGTACAGCATGTTGATAGAACCGAGCGTGTTGTGTATTATATCCATAAAACCGAGTGTTTTGTGTGGGATATAACTAAAATCGGGTGTTTCGTGTAGGATATCGTTCAATTTGAGTGCTTTGGGCGGTAAGTGGGTGGTAGCATATCAAAAGAGTCGACTGTTTTGAGTAGCATATCGGCCGGACCGAGTGTTTCGGAAAGAGTAATCCTGGAAGATGGTCTGTTAGCGTTGTATATTGCTAAAAGCGAGTTTTTTTGTACAGCATGTCGATACAACCGAGCGTGTTGTGTAGTATATCCGTAAAACCGAGTGTTTTGTGTGGGATATAACTAAACCCGAGTGTTTTGAGTAGCTCATCGCTAGAACCGAGTGTTTTGGTTGTGTAATGCTGGAACTTGTGTGTTTACGTACTATGTCGGTAGAATTCAGTGTCTTGGTTAATAAAATGATCAAATCATGTTAGTTTGTGTTGTATGTCTTTGGAACCGAGTGTTTTATATAGTATATCGCAAGAGCCGACTGTTTTTAGTAGTGTATCGCTCGTAACGAGCAGTTTGATAAGTGTAATGCTGGAATTTTGTGTGTTACCCTGGTATATCGCTAAAACCGAGTGTTCTGTAGTTTGTCGCTACACCCGGGGGTTTCGTATAGTATATCGCTAAAACAGGTTGTTTTCAGTAGCATACCACCAGAACCGAATGTTTTTGGTAGTGTAATACTACAATCAGGTGTGTTCGCGTACTTTGTCAGTAGAACCGAGTGTTTTTGTTAATAAAATGATCAAATCATGTTTGTTTGTGTTGTATATTGCTAGAACCGAGTGTTTATATGGTATATCGCAAGAGCCGACTGGGTTGAGTATTATATCGCTCGTGCCGAGTGTTTTGAGAAGTGTAATAGTGAAATATGGTGTGTTACTGTAGTACATTGCTAAAAGCGACTGTTTCGTACAGCATGTTGATAGAACCGAGCGTGTGTATGATATCCGTAAAACCGAGTGTTTTGTGTGGGATATAACTAAAATCGGGTGTTTCGTGTAGCATATCGTTAGATCGGAGTGCTTTGGGCGGTAAGTGGGTGGTAGCATATCGAAAGAGTCGACTGTTTTGAGTAGCATATCGGCCGTACCGAGTGTTTCGGGAAGAGTAATGCTGGAATATGGTCGGTTACCGTTGTATATTGCTAAAAGCGAGTTTTTTGTACAGCATGTCGATACCACCGAGCGTGTTGTGTAGTATATCCGTAAAACCGAGTGTTTTGTGTGGGATATAACTAAACCCGAGTGTTTTGAGTAGTATATCGCTAGAACCGAGTGTTTTGGTTGTGTAATGCTGGAATCGGGTGTGTTTACGTACTATGTCGGTAGATCTCAGTGTTTTGGTTAATAAAATGATCAAATCATGTTTGTTTGTGTTGTATATCTTTGGAACCGAGTGTTTGATATAGTATATCGCAAGAGCCGACTGTTTTTAGTAGTGTATCGCTCGTAACGAGCGTTTTGATAAGTGTAATGCTGGAATTTTGTGTGTTACCCTAGTATATCGCTAAAACCGAGTGTTTTGTAGTTTGTCGCTACACCCGGGGGTTTTGTATAGTATATCGCTAAAACAGGTTGTTCTCAGTAGCATATCACCAGAACCGAATGTTCTTGGTAGTGTAATACTACAATCAGGTGTGTTCACGTACTTTGTCAGTAGAACCGGGTGTTTTTGTTAATAAAATGATCAAATCAGGTTTGTTTGTGTTGTATATTGCTAGAACCGAGTGTTTATATGGCATATCGCAAGAGCCGACTGTTTTGAGTATTATATCGCTCGTGCCGAGTGTTTTGAGAAGTGTAATAGTGAAATATGGTGTGTTACTGTAGTACATTGCTAAAAGCGAGTGTTTCGTACATCATGTTGATAGAAGCGAGCGTGTTGTGTATTCGATCCGTAAAACCGAGTATTTTGTGTGGGACATAGCTAAAATCGGGTGTTTCGTGTAGCATATCGTTAGATCGGAGTGCTTTGGACGGTAAGTGGGTGGTAGCATATCGAAAGAGCCGACTGTTTTGAGTAGCATATCGGCCGTACCGAGTGTTTCGGGAAAAGTAATGCTGGAAGATGGTCTGTTACCGTTGTATATTGCTAAAAGCGAGTTTTTTGTACAGCATGTCGATACAACCGAGCGTGTTGTGTAGTATATCCGTAAAACCGAGTGTTTTGTGTGGGATATAACTAAACCCGAGTGTTTTGAGTATTATATCGCTAGAACCGAGTGTTTTGGTTGTGTAATACTACAATCAGGTGTGTTTACGTACTTTGTCAGTGGAACCGGGTGTCTTTGTTAATAAAATGATCAAATCATGTTTGTTTGTGTTGTATATTGCTAGAACCGAGTGTTTATATGGTATGTCGCAAGAGCCGACTGTTTTGAGTATTATATCACTCGTGCCGAGTGTTTTGGGAAGTGTAATAGTGAAATATGGTGTGTTACTGTAGTACATTGCTAAAAGCGACTGTTTCGTACAGCATGTTGATAGAACCGAGCGTGTTGCGTATTATATCCGTAAAATCGAGTGTTTTGTGTGGGATATAACTAAAATCGGGTGTTTCGTGTAGCATATCGCTAGAACCGAGTGTTTTGGTTGTGTAATGCTGGAATCGGGTGTGTTTACGTACTATGTTGGTAGAACTCAGTGTTTTGGTTAATAAAATGATCAAATCATGTTTGTTTGTGTTGTATATCTTTGGAACCGAGTGTTTTATATAGTATATCGCAAGAGCCGACTGTTTTTAGTAGTGTATCGCTCGTAACGAGCGTTTTGATAAGTGTAATGCTGGAATTTTGTGTGTTACCTTGGTATATCGCTAAAACCGAGTGTTTGTAGTTTGTCGCTACACCCGGGGGTGCTCTCTAGTATATCGCTAAAACAGGTTGTTTTCAGTAGCATATCACCAGAACCGAATGTTTTTGGTAGTGTAATACTACAATCAGGTGTGTTTACGTACTTTGTCAGTAGAACCGGGTGTTTTTGTTAATAAAATGATCAAACCATGTTTGTTTGTGTTGTATATTGCTAGAACCGAGTGTTTATATGGTATATCGCAAGAGCCGACTGTTTTGAGTATTATATCGCTCGTGCCGAGTGTTTTGAGAAGTGTAGTATTGAAATATGGTGTGTTACTGTAGTACATTGCTAAAAGCGACTGTTTCGTACAGCATGTTGATAGAACCGAGCGTGTTGTGTATTATATCCGTAAAACCGAGTGTTTTGTGTGGGATATAACTAAAATCGGGTGTTTCGTGTAGCATATCGTTAGATCGGAGTGCTTTGGACGGTAAGTGGGTGGTAGCATATCGAAAGAGCCGACTGTTTTGAGTAGCATATCGGCCGTACCGAGTGTTTCGGGAAAAGTAATGCTGGAAGATGGTCTGTTAGCGTTGTATATTGCTAAAAGCGAGTTTTTTGTACAGCATGTCGATACAACCGAGCGTGTTGTGTAGTATATCCGTAAAACCGAGTGTTTTGTGTGGGATATAACTAAACCCGAGTGTTTTGAGTATTATATCGCTAGAACCGAGTGTTTTGGTTGTGTAATGCTGGAATCGGGTGTGTTTACGTACTATGTCGGTAGAACTCAGTGTTTTGGTTAATAAAATGATCAAATCATGTTTGTTTGTGTTGTATATCTTTGGAACCGAGTGTTTTATATAGTATATCGCCAGAGCCGACTGTTTTTAGTAGTGTATCGCTCGTAACGAGCGCTTTGATAAGTGTAATGCTGGAAGTTTGTGTGTTCCCCTGGTATATCGCTAAAACCGGGTGTTCTGTAGTTTGTCGCTACACCCGGGGGTTTTGTATAGTATATCGCTAAAACAGGTTGTTTTCAGTAGCATATCACCAGAACCGAATGTTTTTGGTAGTGTAATACTACAATCAGGTGTGTTTACGTACTTTGTCAGTGGAACCGGGTGTTTTTGTTAATAAAATGATCAAATCATGTTTGTTTGTGTTGTATATTGCTAGAACCGAGTGTTTATATGGTATGTCGCAAGAGCCGACTGTTTTGAGTATTATATCACTCGTGCCGAGTGTTTTGAGAAGTGTAGTATTGAAATATGGTGTGTTACTGTAGTACATTGCTAAAAGCGACTGTTTCGTACAGCATGTTGATAGAACCGAGCGTGTTGCGTATTATATCCGTAAAATCGAGTGTTTTGTGTGGGATATAACTAAAATCGGGTGTTTCGTGTAGCATATCGCTAGAACCGAGTGTTTTGGTTGTGTAATGCTGGAATCGGGTGTGTTTACGTACTATGTTAGTAGAAGTCAGCGTTTTGGTTAATAAAATGATCAAATCATGTTTGTTTGTGTTGTATATTGCGAGAACCGAGTGTTTATATGGTATATCGCAAGAGGCGACTGTTTTGAGTATTATGTCGCTCGTGCCGAGTGTTTTGAGAAGTGTAGTATTGAAATATGGTGTGTTACTGTAGTACATTGCTAAAAGCGACTGTTTCGTACAGCATGTTGATAGAACCGAGCGTGTTGTGTATTATATCCGTAAAACCGAGTGTTTTGTGTGGGATATAACTAAAATCGGGTGTTTCGTGTAGCATATCGCTAGAACCGAGTGTTTTGGTTGTGTAATGCTGGAATCGGGTGTGTTTACGTACTATGTCGGTAGAAATCAGTGTTTTGGTTAATAAAATGATCAAATCATGTTTGTTTGTGTTGTATATCTTTGGAACCGAGTGTTTTATATAGTATATCGCAAGAGCCGACTGTTTTTAGTAGTGTATCGCTCGTAACGAGCGTTTTGATAAGTGTAATGCTGGAATTTTGTGTGTTACCCTAGTATATCGCTAAAACCGAGTGTTTTGTAGTTTGTCGCTACACCCGGGGGTTTTGTATAGTATATCGCTAAAACAGGTTGTTTTCAGTAGCATATCACCAGAACCGAATGTTTTTGGTAGTGTAATACTACAATCAGGTGTGTTCACGTACTTTGTCAGTAGAACCGGGTGTTTTTGTTAATAAAATGATCAAATCATGTTTGTTTGTGTTGTATATTGCTAGAACCGAGTGTTTATATGGCATATCGCAAGAGCCGACTGTTTTGAGTATTATATCGCTCGTGCCGAGTGTTTTGAGAAGTGTAATAGTGAAATATGGTGTGTTACTGTAGTACATTGCTAAAAGCGAGTGTTTCGTACATCATGTTGATAGAAGCGAGCGTGTTGTGTATTCGATCCGTAAAACCGAGTATTTTGTGTGGGACATAGCTAAAATCGGGTGTTTCGTGTAGCATATCGTTAGATCGGAGTGCTTTGGACGGTAAGTGGGTGGTAGCATATCGAAAGAGCCGACTGTTTTGAGTAGCATATCGGCCGAACCGAGTGTTTCGGGAAAAGTAATGCTGGAAGATGGTCTGTTACCGTTGTATATTGCTAAAAGCGAGTTTTTTGTACAGCATGTCGATACAACCGAGCGTGTTGTGTAGTATATCCGTAAAACCGAGTGTTTTGTGTGGGATATAACTAAACCCGAGTGTTTTGAGTATTATATCGCTAGAACCGAGTGTTTTGGTTGTGTAATGCTGGAATCGGGTGTGTTTACGTACTATGTCGGTAGAACTCAGTGTTTTGGTTAATAAAATGATCAAATCATGTTTGTTTGTGTTGTATATCTTTGGAACCGAGTGTTTTATATAGTATATCGCCAGAGCCGACTGTTTTTAGTAGTGTATCGCTCGTAACGAGCGCTTTGATAAGTGTAATGCTGGAAGTTTGTGTGTTCCCCTGGTATATCGCTAAAACCGAGTGTTCTGTAGTTTGTCGCTACACCCGGGGGTTTTGTATAGTATATCGCTAAAACAGGTTGTTTTCAGTAGCATATCACCAGAACCGAATGTTTTTGGTAGTGTAATACTACAATCAGGTGTGTTTACGTACTTTGTCAGTGGAACCGGGTGTTTTTGTTAATAAAATGATCAAATCATGTTTGTTTGTGTTGTATATTGCTAGAACCGAGTGTTTATATGGTATGTCGCAAGAGCCGACTGTTTTGAGTATTATATCACTCGTGCCGAGTGTTTTGGGAAGTGTAATAGTGAAATATGGTGTGTTACTGTAGTACATTGCTAAAAGCGACTGTTTCGTACAGCATGTTGATAGAACCGAGCGTGTTGCGTATTATATCCGTAAAATCGAGTGTTTTGTGTGGGATATAACTAAAATCGGGTGTTTCGTGTAGGATATCGTTCAATTTGAGTGCTTTGGGCGGTAAGTGGGTGGTAGCATATCAAAAGAGTCGACTGTTTTGAGTAGCATATCGGCCGGACCGAGTGTTTCGGAAAGAGTAATCCTGGAAGATGGTCTTTTAGCGTTGTATATTGCTAAAAGCGAGTTTTTTGTACAGCATGTCGATACAACCGAGCGTGTTGTGTAGTATATCCGTAAAACCGAGTGTTTTGTGTGGGATATAACTAAACCCGAATGTTTTGAGTAGCATATCGCTAGAACCGAGTGTTTTGGTTGTGTAATGCTGGAACTTGTGTGTTTACGTACTATGTCGGTAGAATTCAGTGTCTTGGTTAATAAAATGATCAAATCATGTTAGTTTGTGTTGTATGTCTTTGGAACCGAGTGTTTTATATAGTATATCGCAAGAGCCGACTGTTTTTAGTAGTGTATCGCTCGTAACGAGCAGTTTGATAAGTGTAATGCTGGAATTTTGTGTGTTACCCTGGTATATCGCTAAAACCGAGTGTTCTGTAGTTTGTCGCTACACCCGGGGGTTTCGTATAGTATATCGCTAAAACAGGTTGTTTTCAGTAGCATACCACCAGAACCGAATGTTTTTGGTAGTGTAATACTACAATCAGGTGTGTTCACGTACTTTGTCAGTAGAACCGGGTGTTTTTGTTAATAAAATGATCAAATCATGTTTGTTTGTGTTGTATATTGCTAGAACCGAGTGTTTATATGGCATATCGCAAGAGCCGACTGTTTTGAGTATTATATCGCTCGTGCCGAGTGTTTTGAGAAGTGTAATAGTGAAATATGGTGTGTTACTGTAGTACATTGCTAAAAGCGAGTGTTTCGTACATCATGTTGATAGAAGCGAGCGTGTTGTGTATTCGATCCGTAAAACCGAATATTTTGTGTGGGACATAGCTAAAATCGGGTGTTTCGTGTAGCATATCGTTAGATCGGAGTGCTTTGGACGGTAAGTGGGTGGTAGCATATCGAAAGAGCCGACTGTTTTGAGTAGCATATCGGCCGTACCGAGTGTTTCGGGAAAAGTAATGCTGGAAGATGGTCTGTTACCGTTGTATATTGCTAAAAGCGAGTTTTTTGTACAGCATGTCGATACAACCGAGCGTGTTGTGTAGTATATCCGTAAAACCGAGTGTTTTGTGTGGGATATAACTAAACCCGAGTGTTTTGAGTATTATATCGCTAGAACCGAGTGTTTTGGTTGTGTAATGCTGGAATCGGGTGTGTTTACGTACTATGTCGGTAGAACTCAGTGTTTTGGTTAATAAAATGATCAAATCATGTTTGTTTGTGTTGTATATCTTTGGAACCGAGTGTTTTATATAGTATATCGCCAGAGCCGACTGTTTTTAGTAGTGTATCGCTCGTAACGAGCGCTTTGATAAGTGTAATGCTGGAAGTTTGTGTGTTCCCCTGGTATATCGCTAAAACCGAGTGTTCTGTAGTTTGTCGCTACACCCGGGGGTTTTGTATAGTATATCGCTAAAACAGGTTGTTTTCAGTAGCATATCACCAGAACCGAATGTTTTTGGTAGTGTAATACTACAATCAGGTGTGTTTACGTACTTTGTCAGTGGAACCGGGTGTTTTTGTTAATAAAATGATCAAATCATGTTTGTTTGTGTTGTATATTGCTAGAACCGAGTGTTTATATGGTATGTCGCAAGAGCCGACTGTTTTGAGTATTATATCACTCGTGCCGAGTGTTTTGGGAAGTGTAATAGTGAAATATGGTGTGTTACTGTAGTACATTGCTAAAAGCGACTGTTTCGTACAGCATGTTGATAGAACCGAGCGTGTTGTGTATTATATCCGTAAAATCGAGTGTTTTGTGTGGGATATAACTAAAATCGGGTGTTTCGTGTAGCATATCGCTAGAACCGAGTGTTTTGGTTGTGTAATGCTGGAATCGGGTGTGTTTACGTACTATGTTAGTAGAAGTCAGCGTTTTGGTTAATAAAATGATCAAATCATGTTTGTTTGTGTTGTATATTGCTAGAACCGAGTGTTTATATGGTATGTCGCAAGAGCCGACTGTTTTGAGTATTATATCGCTCGTGCCGAGTGTTTTGGGAAGTGTAATAGTGAAATATGGTGTGTTACTGTAGTACATTGCTAAAAGCGACTGTTTCGTACAGCATGTTGATAGAACCGAGCGTGTTGTGTATTATATCCGTAAAACCGAGTGTTTTGTGTGGGATATAACTAAAATCGGGTGTTTCGTGTAGCATATCGCTAGAACCGAGTGTTTTGGTTGTGTAATGCTGGAATCGGGTGTGTTTACGTACTATGTTGGTAGAACTCAGTGTTTTGGCTAATAAAATGATCAAATCATGTTTGTTTGTGTTGTATATCTTTGGAACCGAGTGTTTTATATAGTATATCGCCAGAGCCGTCTGTTTTTAGTAGTGTATCGCACGAGCGTTTTGATAAGTGTAATACTGGAATTGTGTGTGTTACCTTGGTATATCGCTAAAACCGAGTGTTTTTAGTTTGTCGCTACACCCGGGGGTGCTCTCTAGTATATCGCTAAAACAAGTTGTTTTCAGTAGCATATCACCAGAACCGAATGTTTTTGGAAGTGTAATACTACAATCAGGTGTGTTTACGTACTTTGTCAGTAGAACCGGGTGTTTTTGTTAATAAAATGATCAAACCATGTTTGTTTGTGTTGTATATTGCTAGAACCGCGTGTTTATATGGTATATCGCAAGAGCCGACTGTTTTGAGTATTATATCGCTCGTGCCGAGTGTTTAGAGAAGTGTAGTATTGACATATGGTGTGTTACTGTAGTACATTGCTAGAAGCGACTGTTTCGTACAGCATGTTGATAGAACCGAGCGTGTTGTGTATTATATCCGTAAAACCGAGTGTTTTGTGTGGGATATAACTAAAATCGGGTGTTTCGTGTAGGATATCGTTCAATTGGAGTGCTTTGGGCGGTAAGTGGGTGGTAGCATATCAAAAGAGTCGACTGTTTTGAGTAGCATATCGGCCGGACCGAGTGTTTCGGAAAGAGTAATCCTGGAAGATGGTCTGTCAGCATGTCGATACAACCGAGCGTGTTGTGTAGTATATCCGTAAAACCGAGTGTCTTGTGTGGGATATAACTAAACCCGAGTGTTTTGAGTAGCATATCGCTAGAACCGAGTGTTTTGGTTGTGTAATGCTGGAACTTGTGTGTTTACGTACTATGTCGGTAGAATTCAGTGTCTTGGTTAATAAAATGATCAAATCATGTTAGTTTGTGTTGTATGTCTTTGGAACCGAGTGTTTTATATAGTATATCGCAAGAGCCGACTGTTTTTAGTAGTGTATCGCTCGTAACGAGCAGTTTGATAAGTGTAATGCTGGAATTTTGTGTGTTACCCTGGTATATCGCTAAAACCGAGTGTTCTGTAGTTTGTCGCTACACCCGGGGGTTTCGTATAGTATATCGCTAAAACAGGTTGTTTTCAGTAGCATACCACCAGAATCCAATGTTTTTGGTAGTGTAATACTACAATCAGGTGTGTTCGCGTACTTTGTCAGTAGAACCGAGTGTTTTTGTTAATAAAATGATCAAATCATGTTTGTTTGTGTTGTATATTGCTAGAACCGAGTGTTTATATGGTATATCGCAAGAGCCGACTGTTTTGAGTATTATATCGCTCGTGCCGAGTGTTTTGAGAAGTGTAATAGTGAAATATGGTGTGTTACTGTAGTACATTGCTAAAAGCGACTGTTTCGTACAGCATGTTGATAGAACCGAGCGTGTGTATGATATCCGTAAAACCGAGTGTTTTGTCTGTGATATAACTAAAATCGGGTGTTTCGTGTAGCATATCGTTAGATCGGAGTGCTTTGGGCGGTAAGTGGGTGGTAGCATATCGAAAGAGTCGACTGTTTTGAGTAGCATATCGGCCGTACCGAGTGTTTCGGGAAGAGTAATGCTGGAATATGGTCTGTTACCGTTGTATATTGCTAAAAGCGAGTTTTTTGTACAGCATGTCGATACCACCGAGCGTGTTGTGTATTATATCCGTAAAACCGAGTGTTTTGTGTGGGATATAACTAAACCCGAGTGTTTTGAGTAGTATATCGCTAGAACCGAGTGTTTTGGTTGTGTAATGCTGGAATCGGGTGTGTTTACGTACTATGTCGGTAGAAATCAGTGTTTTGGTTAATAAAATGATCAAATCATGTTTGTTTGTGTTGTATATCTTTGGAACCGAGTGTTTTATATAGTATATCGCAAGAGCCGACTGTTTTTAGTAGTGTATCGCTCGTAACGAGCGTTTTGATAAGTGTAATGCTGGAATTTTGTGTGTTACCCTAGTATATCGCTAAAACCGAGTGTTTTGTAGTTTGTCGCTACACCCGGGGGTTTTGTATAGTATATCGCTAAAACAGGTTGTTCTCAGTAGCATATCACCAGAACCGAATGTTTTTGGTAGTGAAATACTACAATCAGGTGTGTTCACGTACTTTGTCAGTAGAACCGGGTGTTTTTGTTAATAAAATGATCAAATCATGTTTGTTTGTGTTGTATATTGCTAGAACCGAGTGTTTATATGGTATGTCGCAAGAGCCGACTGTTTTGAGTATTATATCACTCGTGCCGAGTGTTTTGGGAAGTGTAATAGTGAAATATGGTGTGTTACTGTAGTACATTGCTAAAAGCGACTGTTTCGTACAGCATGTTGATAGAACCGAGCGTGTTGTGTATTATATCCGTAAAATCGAGTGCTTTGTGTGGGATATAACTAAAATCGGGTGTTTCGTGTAGCATATCGCTAGAACCGAGTGTTTTGGTTGTGTAATGCTGGAATCGGGTGTGTTTACGTACTATGTTAGTAGAAGTCAGCGTTTTGGTTAATAAAATGATCAAATCATGTTTGTTTGTGTTGTATATTGCTAGAACCGAGTGTTTATATGGTATGTCGCAAGAGCCGACTGTTTTGAGTATTATATCGCTCGTGCCGAGTGTTTTGGGAAGTGTAATAGTGAAATATGGTGTGTTACTGTAGTACATTGCTAAAAGCGACTGTTTCGTACAGCATGTTGATAGAACCGAGCGTGTTGTGTATTATATCCGTAAAACCGAGTGTTTTGTGTGGGATATAACTAAAATCGGGTGTTTCGTGTAGCATATCGCTAGAACCGAGTGTTTTGGTTGTGTAATGCTGGAATCGGGTGTGTTTACGTACTATGTTGGTAGAACTCAGTGTTTTGGTTAATAAAATGATCAAATCATGTTTGTTTGTGTTGTATATCTTTGGAACCGAGTGTTTTATATAGTATATCGCCAGAGCCGTCTGTTTTTAGTAGTGTATCGCACGAGCGTTTTGATAAGTGTAATACTGGAATTGTGTGTGTTACCTTGGTATATCGCTAAAACCGAGTGTTTTTAGTTTGTCGCTACACCCGGGGGTGCTCTCTAGTATATCGCTAAAACAAGTTGTTTTCAGTAGCATATCACCAGAACCGAATGTTTTTGGAAGTGTAATACTACAATCAGGTGTGTTTACGTACTTTGTCAGTAGAACCGGGTGTTTTTGTTAATAAAATGATCAAACCATGTTTGTTTGTGTTGTATATTGCTAGAACCGCGTGTTTATATGGTATATCGCAAGAGCCGACTGTTTTGAGTATTATATCGCTCGTGCCGAGTGTTTAGAGAAGTGTAGTATTGACATATGGTGTGTTACTGTAGTACATTGCTAAAAGCGACACTGTTTCGTACAGCATGTTGATAGAACCGAGCGTGTTGTGTATTATATCCGTAAAACACCGAGTGTTTTGTGTGGGATATAACTAAAATCGGGTATTTCGTGTAGGATATCGTTCAATTGGAGTGCTTTGGGCGGTAAGTGTGTGGTAGCATATCAAAAGAGTCGACTGTTTTGAGTAGCATATCGGCCGGACCGAGTGTTTCCGGAAAGAGTAATCCTGGAAGATGGTCTGTTAGCGTTGTATATTGCTAAACAGCGAGTTTTTTGTACAGCATGTCGATACAACCGAGCGTGTTGTGTAGTATATCCGTAAAACCGAGTGTTTTGTGTGGGATATAACCTAAACCCGAGTGTTTTGAGTAGCATATCGCTAGAACGAGAGTGTTTTGGTTGTGTAATGCTGGAACTTGTGTTTAACGTACTATGTCGGTAGAATTCAGTGTCTTGGTTAATAAAATGATCAACATCATGTTTGTTTGTGTTGTATATCTTTGGAACCGAGTGTTTTATATAGTATACTCGCCAGAGCCGACTGTTTTTAGTAGTGTATCGCTCGTAACGACGCGCTTTGATAAGTGTAATGCTGGAAGTTTGTGTGTTCCCCCTGGTATATCGCTATAACCGAGTGTTCTGTAGTTTGTCGCTACACCCGGGGGGTTTTGTATAGTATATCGCTAAAACAGGTTGTTTTCAGTAGCATATCACCAGAACCGAATGTTTTTGGTAGTGTAAATACTACAATCAGTGTGTGTTACGAACTTTGTCAGTGGAACCGGGTGTTGTTTGTTAATAAAATGATCAAATCATGTTTGTTTGTGTTGTATATTGCTAGAACCGAGTGTTTATATGGTATGTCGCAAGAGCCGACTGTTTTTGAGTATTATATCACTCGTGCCGAGTGTTTTGGGAAGTGTAATAGTGAAATATGGTGTGTTACAGTAGTACATTGCTAAAGCGACTGTTTCGTACAGCATGTTGATAGAACCGAGCGTGTTGCGTATTATATCCGTAAAATCGAGTGTTTTGTGTGGGATATAACTAAAATCGGGTGTTTCGTGTAGCATATCGCTAGAACCGAGTGTTTTTGGTTGTGTAATGCTGGAATCGGGTGTGTTTACGTACTATGTTGGTAGAACTCAGTGTTTTGGTTAATAAAATGATCAAATCATGTTTCTTTGTGTTGTTATATCTTTGGAACCGAGTGTTTTAATATAGTATATCGCATAGAGCCGACTGTTTTTAGTAGTGTATCCGCTCGTAACGAGCGTTTTGATAAGTGTAATGCTGGAATTTTGTGTGTTACCCTGGTATATCGCTAAAACCGAGTGTTCTGTAGTTTGTCGCTATACCCGGGGGTTTTGTATAGTATATACGCTAAAAACAGGTTGTTTTCAGTAGCATATCACCACAGAACCGAATGTTTTGGTAGTGTAATACTACAATCAGGTTTGTGTACGTACTTTGTCAGTAGAACCAGGGCGTTTTTGTTAATAAAATGACCAAATCATGTTTGTTGGTGTTTATATTGCTAGAACTGAGTGTTTATATGGTATATCGCAAGAGGCGACTGTTTTTGAGTATTATATCGCTCGTACCGAGTGTTTTGAGAAGTGTAATAGTGAATATATGGTGTGTTACTGTAGTACATTGCTAAAAGCGAGTGTTTCGTACAGCATGTCGATACCACCGAGCGTGTTGTGTATTATATGAGTAAAATCGAGTGTTTTGTGTGGGATATAACTAACATCGGGTGTTTTGTGTAGCATATCGCTAGAACCGAGTGTTTTGGTTGTGTAATGCTGGAATCGGGTGTGTTTACGTACTATGTTAGTAGAAGTCAGTGTTTTGGTTAATAAAATGATCAAACCATGTTTGTTTGTGTTGTATATTGCTAGAACCGAGTGTTTATATGGTATGTCGCAAGAGCCGACTGTTTTGAGTATTATATCGCTCGTGCCGAGTGTTTTGGGAAGTGCAATAGTGAAATATGGTGTGTTACTGTATGTACATTGCTAAAAGCGACTGTTTCGTACAGCATGTTGATAGAACCGAGCGTGTTGTGTATTATATCCGTAAAATCGAGTGTTTTGTGTGGGATCATAACTAAAATCGGGTGTTTCGTGTAGCATATCGCTAGAAACGAGTGTTTTTGGTTGTGTAATGCTGGAATCGGGTGTGTTTTACGTACTATGTTGGTAGAACTCAGTGTTTTGGTTAATAAAATGATCAAATCATGTTTGTTTGTGTTGTATAATCGTTGGAACCGAGTGTTTTATATAGTATACCGCCAGAGCCGACTGTTTTTAGTAAGTGTATCGCACGAGCGTTTTGATCAGTGTAATACTGGAATTTTGTGTGTTACCCTGGTATATCGCTAAAACCGAGTGTTTGCAGTTTGTCGCTACTCCCGGGGGTGTTGTATAGTATATCGCTAAAACAGGTTGTTTTCAGTAGCATATACACCAGAACCGAATTGTTTTGGTATTGTAATACTACAATCAGGTTTGTTACGTACTTTGTCAGTAGAACCCGGCGTTTTTGTTAATAAAATGACCAAATCATGTTTGTTGGTGTTTATATTGCTAGAACTGAGTGTTTATATGGTATATCGCAAGAGGCGACTGTTTTGAGTATTATATCGCTCGTACCGAGTGTTTGAGAAGTGTAATAGTGAAATATGGTGTGTTACTGTAGTACATTGCTAAAAGCGAGTGTTTCGTACAGCATGTCGATACCACCGAGCGTGTTGTGTAGTATATCCGTAAAACCGAGTGTTTTGTGTGTGGGATATAACTAAACCCGAGTGTTTTGAGTAGTATATCGCTAGAACCGAGTGTTTTTGGTTGTGTAATGCTGGAATCGGGTGTGTTTACGTACTATGTCGGTAGAATTCAGTGTTTTGGTTAATAAAATGATCAAATCATGTTAGTTTGTGTTGTATGTCTTTGGAACCGAGTGTTTTATATAGTATATCGCAAGAGCCGACTGTTTTTAGTAGTGTATCGCTCGTAACGAGCAGTTTGATAAGTGTAATGCTGGAATTTTGTGTGTTACCCTGGTATATCGCTAAAACCGAGTGTTCTGTAGTTTGTCGCTACACCCGGGGGTTTCGTATAGTATATCGCTAAAACAGGTTGTTTTCAGTAGCATACCACCAGAACCGAATGTTTTTGGTAGTGTAATACTACAATCAGGTGTGTTCACGTACTTTGTCAGTAGAACCGGGTGTTTTTGTTAATGAAATGATCAAATCATGTTTGTTTGTGTTGTATATTGCTAGAACCGAGTGTTTATATGGCATATCGCAAGAGCCGACTGTTTTGAGTATTATATCGCTCGTGCCGAGTGTTTTGAGAAGTGTAATAGTGAAATATGGTGTGTTACTGTAGTACATTGCTAAAAGCGAGTGTTTCGTACATCATGTTGATAGAAGCGAGCGTGTTGTGTATTCGATCCGTAAAACCGAGTATTTTGTGTGGGACATAGCTAAAATCGGGTGTTTCGTGTAGCATATCGTTAGATCGGAGTGCTTTGGACGGTAAGTGGGTGGTAGCATATCGAAAGAGCCGACTGTTTTGAGTAGCATATCGGCCGTACCGAGTGTTTCGGGAAAAGTAATGCTGGAAGATGGTCTGTTAGCGTTGTATATTGCTAAAAGCGAGTTTTTTGTACAGCATGTCGATACAACCGAGCGTGTTGTGTAGTATATCCGTAAAACCGAGTGTTTTGTGTGGGATATAACTAAACCCGAGTGTTTTGAGTATTATATCGCTAGAACCGAGTGTTTTGGTTGTGTAATGCTGGAATCGGGTGTGTTTACGTACTATGTCGGTAGAACTCATTGTTTTGGTTAATAAAATGATCAAATCATGTTTGTTTGTGTTGTATGTCTTTGGAACCGAGTGTTTTATATAGTATATCGCCAGAGCCGACTGTTTTTAGTAGTGTATCGCTCGTAACGAGCGCTTTGATAAGTGTAATGCTGGAAGTTTGTGTGTTCCCCTGGTATATCGCTAAAACCGAGTGTTCTGTAGTTTGTCGCTACACCCGGGGGTTTTGTATAGTATATCGCTAAAACAGGTTGTTTTCAGTAGCATATCACCAGAACCGAATGTTTTTGGTAGTGTAATACTACAATCAGGTGTGTTTACGTACTTTGTCAGTGGAACCGGGTGTTTTTGTTAATAAAATGATCAAATCATGTTTGTTTGTGTTGTATATTGCTAGAACCGAGTGTTTATATGGTATGTCGCAAGAGCCGACTGTTTTGAGTATTATATCACTCGTGCCGAGTGTTTTGGGAAGTGTAATAGTGAAATATGGTGTGTTACTGTAGTACATTGCTAAAAGCGACTGTTTCGTACAGCATGTTGATAGAACCGAGCGTGTTGTGTATTATATCCGTAAAATCGAGTGCTTTGTGTGGGATATAACTAAAATCGGGTGTTTCGTGTAGCATATCGCTAGAACCGAGTGTTTTGGTTGTGTAATGCTGGAATCGGGTGTGTTTACGTACTATGTTAGTAGAAGTCAGCGTTTTGGTTAATAAAATGATCAAATCATGTTTGTTTGTGTTGTATATTGCTAGAACCGAGTGTTTATATGGTATGTCGCAAGAGCCGACTGTTTTGAGTATTATATCGCTCGTGCCGAGTGTTTTGGGAAGTGTAATAGTGAAATATGGTGTGTTACTGTAGTACATTGCTAAAAGCGACTGTTTCGTACAGCATGTTGATAGAACCGAGCGTGTTGTGTATTATATCCGTAAAACCGAGTGTTTTGTGTGGGATATAACTAAAATCGGGTGTTTCGTGTAGCATATCGCTAGAACCGAGTGTTTTGGTTGTGTAATGCTGGAATCGGGTGTGTTTACGTACTATGTTGGTAGAACTCAGTGTTTTGGTTAATAAAATGATCAAATCATGTTTGTTTGTGTTGTATATCTTTGGAACCGAGTGTTTTATATAGTATATCGCCAGAGCCGTCTGTTTTTAGTAGTGTATCGCACGAGCGTTTTGATAAGTGTAATACTGGAATTGTGTGTGTTACCTTGGTATATCGCTAAAACCGAGTGTTTTTAGTTTGTCGCTACACCCGGGGGTGCTCTCTAGTATATCGCTAAAACAAGTTGTTTTCAGTAGCATATCACCAGAACCGAATGTTTTTGGAAGTGTAATACTACAATCAGGTGTGTTTACGTACTTTGTCAGTAGAACCGGGTGTTTTTGTTAATAAAATGATCAAACCATGTTTGTTTGTGTTGTATATTGCTAGAACCGCGTGTTTATATGGTATATCGCAAGAGCCGACTGTTTTGAGTATTATATCGCTCGTGCCGAGTGTTTAGAGAAGTGTAGTATTGACATATGGTGTGTTACTGTAGTACATTGCTAAAAGCGACTGTTTCGTACAGCATGTTGATAGAACCGAGCGTGTTGTGTATTATATCCGTAAAACCGAGTGTTTTGTGTGGGATATAACTAAAATCGGGTGTTTCGTGTAGGATATCGTTCAATTGGAGTGCTTTGGGCGGTAAGTGTGTGGTAGCATATCAAAAGAGTCGACTGTTTTGAGTAGCATATCGGCCGGACCGAGTGTTTCGGAAAGAGTAATCCTGGAAGATGGTCTGTTAGCGTTGTATATTGCTAAAAGCGAGTTTTTTGTACAGCATGTCGATACAACCGAGCGTGTTGTGTAGTATATCCGTAAAACCGAGTGTTTTGTGTGGGATATAACTAAACCCGAGTGTTTTGAGTAGCATATCGCTAGAACCGAGTGTTTTGGTTGTGTAATGCTGGAACTTGTGTGTTTACGTACTATGTCGGTAGAATTCAGTGTCTTGGTTAATAAAATGATCAAATCATGTTAGTTTGTGTTGTATGTCTTTGGAACCGAGTGTTTTATATAGTATATCGCAAGAGCCGACTGTTTTTAGTAGTGTATCGCTCGTAACGAGCAGTTTGATAAGTGTAATGCTGGAATTTTGTGTGTTACCCTGGTATATCGCTAAAACCGAGTGTTCTGTAGTTTGTCGCTACACCCGGGGGTTTCGTATAGTATATCGCTAAAACAGGTTGTTTTCAGTAGCATACCACCAGAATCCAATGTTTTTGGTAGTGTAATACTACAATCAGGTGTGTTCGCGTACTTTGTCAGTAGAACCGAGTGTTTTTGTTAATAAAATGATCAAATCATGTTTGTTTGTGTTGTATATTGCTAGAACCGAGTGTTTATATGGTATATCGCAAGAGCCGACTGTTTTGAGTATTATATCGCTCGTGCCGAGTGTTTTGAGAAGTGTAATAGTGAAATATGGTGTGTTACTGTAGTACATTGCTAAAAGCGACTGTTTCGTACAGCATGTTGATAGAACCGAGCGTGTGTATGATATCCGTAAAACCGAGTGTTTTGTCTGGGATATAACTAAAATCGGGTGTTTCGTGTAGCATATCGTTAGATCGGAGTGCTTTGGGCGGTAAGTGGGTGGTAGCATATCGAAAGAGTCGACTGTTTTGAGTAGCATATCGGCCGTACCGAGTGTTTCGGGAAGAGTAATGCTGGAATATGGTCTGTTACCGTTGTATATTGCTAAAAGCGAGTTTTTTGTACAGCATGTCGATACCACCGAGCGTGTTGTGTAGTATATCCGTAAAACCGAGTGTTTTGTGTGGGATATAACTAAACCCGAGTGTTTTGAGTAGTATATCGCTAGAACCGAGTGTTTTGGTTGTGTAATGCTGGAATCGGGTGTGTTTACGTACTATGTCGGTAGATCTCAGTGTTTTGGATAATAAAATGATCAAATCATGTTTGTTTGTGTTGTATATCTTTGGAACCGAGTGTTTGATATAGTATATCGCAAGAGCCGACTGTTTTTAGTAGTGTATCGCTCGTAACGAGCGTTTTGATAAGTGTAATGCTGGAATTTTGTGTGTTACCCTAGTATATCGCTAAAACCGAGTGTTTTGTAGTTTGTCGCTACACCCGGGGGTTTTGTATAGTATATCGCTAAAACAGGTTGTTTTCAGTAGCATATCACCAGAACCGAATGTTCTTGGTAGTGTAATACTACAATCAGCTGTGTTCACGTACTTTGTCAGTAGAACCGGGTGTTTTTGTTAATAAAATGATCAAATCAGGTTTGTTTGTGTTGTATATTGCTAGAACCGAGTGTTTATATGGCATATCGCAAGAGCCGACTGTTTTGAGTATTATATCGCTCGTGCCGAGTGTTTTGAGAAGTGTAATAGTGAAATATGGTGTGTTACTGTAGTACATTGCTAAAAGCGAGTGTTTCGTACATCATGTTGATAGAAGCGAGCGTGTTGTGTATTCGATCCGTAAAACCGAGTATTTTGTGTGGGACATAGCTAAAATCGGGTGTTTTGTGTAGCGTATCGTTAGATCGGAGTGCTTTGGACGGTAAGTGGGTGGTAGCATATCGAAAGAGCCGACTGTTTTGAGTAGCATATCGGCCGTACCGAGTGTTTCGGGAAAAGTAATGCTGGAAGATGGTCTGTTACCGTTGTATATTGCTAAAAGCGAGTTTTTTGTACAGCATGTCGATAGAACCGAGCGTGTTGTGTAGTATATCCGTAAAACCGAGTGTTTTGTGTGGGATATAACTAAACCCGAGTGTTTTGAGTAGTATATCGCTAGAACCGAGTGTTTTGGTTGTGTAATGCTGGAATCGGGTGTGTTTACGTACTATGTCGGTAGAACTCAGTGTTTTGGTTAATAAAATGATCAAATCATGTTTGTTTGTGTTGTATATCTTTGGAACCGAGTGTTTTATATAGTATATCGCCAGAGCCGACTGTTTTTAGTAGTGTATCGCTCGTAACGAGCGCTTTGATAAGTGTAATGCTGGAAGTTTGTGTGTTCCCCTGGTATATCGCTAAAACCGAGTGTTCTGTAGTTTGTCGCTACACCCGGGGGTTTTGTATAGTATATCGCTAAAACAGGTTGTTTTCAGTAGCATATCACCAGAACCGAATGTTGTTGGTAGTGTAATACTACAATCAGGTGTGTTTACGTACTTTGTCAGTGGAACCGGGTGTTTTTGTTAATAAAATGATCAAATCATGTTTGTTTGTGTTGTATATTGCTAGAACCGAGTCTTTATATGGTATGTCGCAAGAGCCGACTGTTTTGAGTATTATATCACTCGTGCCGAGTGTTTTGGGAAGTGTAATAGTGAAATATGGTGTGTTACTGTAGTACGTTGCTAAAAGCGACTGTTTCGTACAGCATGTTGATAGAACCGAGCGTGTTGTGTATTATATCCGTAAAATCGAGTGTTTTGTGTGGGATATAACTAAAATCGGGTGTTTCGTGTAGCATATCGCTAGAACCGAGTGTTTTGGTTGTGTAATGCTGGAATCGGGTGTGTTTACGTACTATGTTAGTAGAAGTCAGCGTTTTGGTTAATAAAATGATCAAATCATGTTTGTTTGTGTTGTATATTGCTAGAACCGAGTGTTTATATGGTATGTCGCAAGAGCCGACTGTTTTGAGTATTATATCGCTCGTGCCGAGTGTTTTGGGAAGTGTAATAGTGAAATATGGTGTGTTACTGTAGTACATTGCTAAAAGCGACTGTTTCGTACAGCATGTTGATAGAACCGAGCGTGTTGTGTATTATATCCGTAAAACCGAGTGTTTTGTGTGGGATATAACTAAAATCCGGTGTTTCGTGTAGCATATCGCTAGAACCGAGTGTTTTGGTTGTGTAATGCTGGAATCGGGTGTGTTTACGTACTATGTTGGTAGAACTCAGTGTTTTGGTTAATAAAATGATCAAATCATGTTTGTTTGTGTTGTATATCTTTGGAACCGAGTGTTTTATATAGTATATCGCCAGAGCCGTCTGTTTTTAGTAGTGTATCGCACGAGCGTTTTGATAAGTGTAATACTGGAATTGTGTGTGTTACCTTGGTATATCGCTAAAACCGAGTGTTTTTAGTTTGTCGCTACACCCGGGGGTGCTCTCTAGTATATCGCTAAAACAAGTTGTTTTCAGTAGCATATCACCAGAACCGAATGTTTTTGGAAGTGTAATACTACAATCAGGTGTGTTTACGTACTTTGTCAGTAGAACCGCGTGTTTTTGTTAATAAAATGATCAAACCATGTTTGTTTGTGTTGTATATTGCTAGAACCGCGTGTTTATATGGTATATCGCAGGAGCCGACTGTTTTGAGTATTATATCGCTCGTGCCGAGTGTTTAGAGAAGTGTAGTATTGACATATGGTGTGTTACTGTAGTACATTGCTAAAAGCGACTGTTTCGTACAGCATGTTGATAGAACCGAGCGTGTTGTGTATTATATCCGTAAAACCGAGTGTTTTGTGTGGGATATAACTAAAATCGGGTGTTTCGTGTAGGATATCGTCCAATTGGAGTGCTTTGGGCGGTAAGTGGGTGGTAGCATATCAAAAGAGTCGACTGTTTTGAGTAGCATATCGGCCGGACCGAGTGTTTCGGAAAGAGTAATCCTGGAAGATGGTCTGTTAGCGTTGTATATTGCTAAAAGCGAGTTTTTTGTACAGCATGTCGATACAACCGAGCGTGTTGTGTAGTATATCCGTTAAACCGAGTGTTTTGTGTGGGATATAACTAAACCCGAGTGTTTTGAGTAGCATATCGCTAGAACCGAGTGTTTTGGTTGTGTAATGCTGGAACTTGTGTGTTTACGTACTATGTCGGTAGAATTCAGTGTCTTGGTTAATAAAATGATCAAATCATGTTAGTTTGTGTTGTATGTCTTTGGAACCGAGTGTTTTATGTAGTATATCGCAAGAGCCGACTGTTTTTAGTAGTGTATCGCTCGTAACGAGCAGTTTGATAAGTGTAATGCTGGAATTTTGTGTGTTACCCTGGTATATCGCTAAAACCGAGTGTTCTGTAGTTTGTCGCTACACCCGGGGGTTTCGTATAGTATATCGCTAAAACAGGTTGTTTTCAGTAGCATACCAGCAGAACCGAATGTTTTTGGTAGTGTAATACTACAATCAGGTGTGTTCGCGTACTTTGTCAGTGGAACCGAGTGTTTTTGTTAATAAAATGATCAAATCATGTTTGTTTGTGTTGTATATTGCTAGAACCGAGTGTTTATATGGTATATCGCAAGAGCCGACTGTTTTGAGTATTATATCGCTCGTGCCGAGTGTTTTGAGAAGTGTAATAGTGAAATATGGTGTGTTACTGTAGTACATTGCTAAAAGCGACTGTTTCGTACAGCATGTTGATAGAACCGAGCGTGTGTATGATATCCGTAAAACCGAGTGTTTTGTCTGGGATATAACTAAAATCGGGTGTTTCGTGTAGCATATCGTTAGATCGGAGTGCTTTGGGCGGTAAGTGGGTGGTAGCATATCGAAAGAGTCGACTGTTTTGAGTAGCATATCGGCCGTACCGAGTGTTTCGGGAAGAGTAATGCTGGAATATGGTCTGTTACCGTTGTATATTGCTAAAAGCGAGTTTTTTGTACAGCATGTCGATACCACCGAGCGTGTTGTGTAGTATATCCGTAAAACCGAGTGTTTTGTGTGGGATATAACTAAACCCGAGTGTTTTGAGTATTATATCGCTAGAACCGAGTGTTTTGGTTGTGTAATGCTGGAATCGGGTGTGTTTACGTACTATGTCGGTAGAACTCAGTGTTTTGGTTAATAAAATGATCAAATCATGTTTGTTTGTGTTGTATATCTTTGGAACCGAGTGTTTTATATAGTATATCGCCAGAGCCGACTGTTTTTAGTAGTGTATCGCTCGTAACGAGCGCTTTGATAAGTGTAATGCTGGAAGTTTGTGTGTTCCCCTGGTATATCGCTAAAACCGAGTGTTCTGTAGTTTGTCGCTACACCCGGGGGTTTTGTATAGTATATCGCTAAAACAGGTTGTTTTCAGTAGCATATCACCAGAACCGAATGTTTTTGGTAGTGTAATACTACAATCAGGTGTGTTTACGTACTTTGTCAGTGGAACCGGGTGTTTTTGTTAATAAAATGATCAAATCATGTTTGTTTGTGTTGTATATTGCTAGAACCGAGTGTTTATATGGTATGTCGCAAGAGCCGACTGTTTTGAGTATTATATCGCTCGTGCCGAGTGTTTTGGGAAGTGTAATAGTGAAATATGGTGTGTTACTGTAGTACATTGCTAAAAGCGACTGTTTCGTACAGCATGTTGATAGAACCGAGCGTGTTGTGTATTATATCCGTAAAACCGAGTGTTTTGTGTGGGATATAACTAAAATCGGGTGTTTCGTGTAGCATATCGCTAGAACCGAGTGTTTTGGTTGTGTAATGCTGGAATCGGGTGTGTTTACGTACTATGTTGGTAGAACTCAGTGTTTTGGTTAATAAAATGATCAAATCATGTTTGTTTGTGTTGTATATCTTTGGAACCGAGTGTTTTATATAGTATATCGCCAGAGCCGTCTGTTTTTAGTAGTGTATCGCACGAGCGTTTTGATAAGTGTAATACTGGAATTGTGTGTGTTACCTTGGTATATCGCTAAAACCGAGTGTTTTTAGTTTGTCGCTACACCCGGGGGTGCTCTCTAGTATATCGCTAAAACAAGTTGTTTTCAGTAGCATATCACCAGAACCGAATGTTTTTGGAAGTGTAATACTACAATCAGGTGTGTTCGCGTACTTTGTCAGTGGAACCGAGTGTTTTTGTTAATAAAATGATCAAATCATGTTTGTTTGTGTTGTATATTGCTAGAACCGAGTGTTTATATGGTATATCGCAGGAGCCGACTGTTTTGAGTATTATATCGCTCGTGCCGAGTGTTTTGAGAAGTGTAATAGTGAAATATGGTGTGTTACTGTAGTACATTGCTAAAAGCGACTGTTTCGTACAGCATGTTGATAGAACCGAGCGTGTGTATGATATCCGTAAAACCGAGTGTTTTGTCTGGGATATAACTAAAATCGGGTGTTTCGTGTAGCATATCGTTAGATCGGAGTGCTTTGGGCGGTAAGTGGGTGGTAGCATATCGAAAGAGTCGACTGTTTTGAGTAGCATATCGGCCGTACCGAGTGTTTCGGGAAGAGTAATGCTGGAATATGGTCTGTTACCGTTGTATATTGCTAAAAGCGAGTTTTTTGTACAGCATGTCGATACCACCGAGCGTGTTGTGTAGTATATCCGTAAAACCGAGTGTTTTGTGTGGGATATAACTAAACCCGAGTGTTTTGAGTATTATATCGCTAGAACCGAGTGTTTTGGTTGTGTAATGCTGGAATCGGGTGTGTTTACGTACTATGTCGGTAGAACTCAGTGTTTTGGTTAATAAAATGATCAAATCATGTTTGTTTGTGTTGCATATCTTTGGAACCGAGTGTTTTATATAGTATATCGCCAGAGCCGACTGTTTTTAGTAGTGTATCGCTCGTAACGAGCGCTTTGATAAGTGTAATGCTGGAAGTTTGTGTGTTCCCCTGGTATATCGCTAAAACCGAGTGTTCTGTAGTTTGTCGCTACACCCGGGGGTTTGGTATAGTATATCGCTAAAACAGGTTGTTTTCAGTAGCATATCACCAGAACCGAATGTTTTTGGTAGTGTAATACTACAATCAGGTGTGTTTACGTACTTTGTCAGTGGAACCGGGTGTTTTTGTTAATAAAATGATCAAATCATGTTTGTTTGTGTTGTATATTGCTAGAACCGAGTGTTTATATGGTATGTCGCAAGAGCCGACTGTTTTGAGTATTATATCACTCGTGCCGAGTGTTTTGGGAAGTGTAATAGTGAAATATGGTGTGTTACTGTAGTACATTGCTAAAAGCGACTGTTTCGTACAGCATGTTGATAGAACCGAGCGTGTTGCGTATTATATCCGTAAAATCGAGTGTTTTGTGTGGGATATAACTAAAATCGGGTGTTTCGTGTAGCATATCGCTAGAACCGAGTGTTTTGGTTGTGTAATGCTGGAATCGGGTGTGTTTACGTACTATGTTGGTAGAACTCAGTGTTTTGGTTAATAAAATGATCAAATCATGTTTGTTTGTGTTGTATATCTTTGGAACCGAGTGTTTTATATAGTATATCGCAAGAGCCGACTGTTTTTAGTAGTGTATCGCTCGTAACGAGCGTTTTGATAAGTGTAATGCTGGAATTTTGTGTGTTACCCTGGTATATCGCTAAAACCGAGTGTTCTGTAGTTTGTCGCTATACCCGGGGGTTTTGTATAGTATATCGCTAAAACAGGTTGTTTTCAGTAGCATATCACCAGAACCGAATGTTTTTGGTAGTGTAATACTACAATCAGGTGTGTTCACGTACTTTGTCAGTGGAACCGGGTGTTTTTGTTAATAAAATGATCAAATCATGTTTGTTTGTGTTGTATATTGCTAGAACCGAGTGTTTTTTATGGTATGTCGCAAGAGCCGACTGTTTTGAGTATTATATCGCTCGTGCCGAGTGTTTTGGGAAGTGTAATAGTGAAATATGGTGTGTTACTGTAGTACATTGCCAAAAGGGACTGTTTCGTACAGCATGTTGATAGAACCGAGCGTGTTGTGTATTATATCCGTAAAATCGAGTGTTTTGTGTGGGATATAACTAAAATCGGGTGTTTTGTGTAGCATATCGCTAGAACCGAGTGTTTTGGTTGTGTAATGCTGGAATCGGGTGTGTTTACGTACTATGTTAGTAGAAGTCAGTGTTTTGGTTAATAAAATGATCAAACCATGTTTGTTTGTGTTGTATATTGCTAGAAACGAGTGTTTATATGGTATGTCGCAAGAGCCGACTGTTTTGAGTATTATATCGCTCGTGCCGAGTGTTTTGGGAAGTGCAATAGTGAAATATGGTGTGTTACTGTAGTACATTGCTAAAAGCGACTGTTTCGTACAGCATGTTGATAGAACCGAGCGTGTTGTGTATTATATCCGTAAAATCGAGTGTTTTGTGTGGGATATAACTAAAATCGGGTGTTTCGTGTAGCATATCGCTAGAACCGAGTGTTTTGGTTGTGTAATGCTGGAATCGGGTGTGTTTACGTACTATGTTGGTAGAACTCAGTGTTTTGGTTAATAAAAGGATCAAATCATGTTTGTTTGTGTTGTATATCGTTGGAACCGAGTGTTTTATATAGTATACCGCCAGAGCCGACTGTTTTTAGTAGTGTATCGCACGAGCGTTTTGATCAGTGTAATACTGGAATGGTGTGTGTTACCCTGGTATATCGCTAAAACCGAGTGTTTGCAGTTTGTCGCTACTCCCGGGGGTGTTGTATAGTATATCGCTAAAACAGGTTGTTTTCAGTAGCATATCACCAGAACCGAATGTTTTGGTAGTGTAATACTACAATCAGGTTTGTTTACGTACTTTGTCAGTAGAACCGGGTGTTTTTGTTAATAAAATGACCAAATCATGTTTGTTGGTGTTTATATTGCTAGAACTGAGTGTTTATATGGTATATCGCAAGAGGCGACTGTTTTGAGTATTATATCGCTCGTACCGAGTGTTTTGAGAAGTGTAATAGTGAAATATGGTGTGTTACTGTAGTACATTGCTAAAAGCGAGTGTTTCGTACAGCATGTCGATACCACCGAGCGTGTTGTGTAGTATATCCGTAAAACCGAGTGTTTTGTGTGGGATATAACTAAACCCGAGTGTTTTGAGTATTATATCGCTAGAACCGAGTGTTTTGGTTGTGTAATGCTGGAATCGGGTGTGTTTACGTACTATGTCGGTAGAATTCAGTGTTTTGGCTAATAAAATGATCAAATCATGTTAGTTTGTGTTGTATGTCTTTGGAACCGAGTGTTTTATATAGTATATCGCAAGAGCCGACTGTTTTAGTAGTGTATCGCACGAGCGTTTTGATAAGTGTAATACTGGAATTGTGTGTGTTACCTTGGTATATCGCTAAAACCGAGTGTTTGTAGTTTGTCGCTACACCCGGGGGTGCTCTCTAGTATATCGCTAAAACAGGTTGTTTTCAGTAGCATATCACCAGAACCGAATGTTTTTGGTAGTGTAATACTACAATCAGGTGTGCTTACGTACTTTGTCAGTAGAACCGGGTGTTTTTGTTAATAAAATGATCAAACCATGTTTGTTTGTGTTGTATATTGCTAGAACCGCGTGTTTATATGGTATATCGCAAGAGCCGACTGTTTTGAGTATTATATCGCTCGTGCCGAGTGTTTTGAGAAGTGTAGTATTGAAATATGGTGTGTTACTGTAGTACATTGCTAAAAGCGACTGTTTCGTACAGCATGTTGATAGAACCGAGCGTGTTGTGTATTATATCCGTAAAACCGAGTGTTTTGTGTGGGATATAACTAAAATCGGGTGTTTCGTGTAGCATATCGTTCAATTGGAGTGCCTTGGGCGGTAAGTGGGTGGTAACATATCAAAAGAGTCGACTGTTTTGAGTAGCATATCAGCCGGACCGAGTGTTTCGGAAAGAGTAATGCTGGAAGATGGTCTGTTAGCGTTGTATATTGCTAAAAGCGAGTTTTTTGTACAGCATGTCGATACAACCGAGCGTGTTGTGTAGTATATCCGTAAAACCGAGTGTTTTGTGTGGGATATAACTAAACCCGAGTGTTTTGAGTAGTATATCGCTAGAACCGAGTGTTTTGGTTGTGTAATGCTGGAACTTGTGTGTTTACGTACTATGTACGTAGAATTCAGTGTCTTGGTTAATAAAATGATCAAATCATGTTAGTTTGTGTTGTATGTCTTTGGAACCGAGTGTTTTATATAGTATATCGCAAGAGCCGACTGTTTTTAGTAGTGTATCGCTCGTAACGAGCAGTTTGATAAGTGTAATGCTGGAATTTTGTGTGTTACCCTGGTATATCGCTAAAACCGAGTGTTCTGTAGTTTGTCGCTACACCCGGGAGTTTCGTATAGTATATCGCTAAAACAGGTTGTTTTCAGTAGCATACCACCAGAACCGAATGTTTTTGGTAGTGTAATACTACAATCAGGTGTGTTCGTGTACTTTGTCAGTAGAACCGGGTGTTTTTGTTAATAAAATGATCAAATCATGCTTGTTTGTGTTGTATATTGCTGGAACCGAGTGTTTATATGGTATATCGCAAGAGCCGACTGTTTTGAGTATTATATCGCTCGTGCCGAGTGTTTTGAGAAGTGTAATAGTGAAATATGGTGTGCTACTGTAGTACATTGCTAAATGCGACTGTTTCGTACAGCATGTTGATAGAACCGAGCGTGTTGTGTATTATATCCGTAAAACCGAGTGTTTTGTGTGGGATATAACTAAAATCGGGTGTTTCGTGTAGGATATCGTTCAATTTGAGTGCTTTGGGCGGTAAGTGGGTGGTAGCATATCAAAAGAGTCGACTGTTTTGAGTAGCATATCGGCCGGACCGAGTGTTTCGGAAAGAGTAATCCTGGAAGATGGTCTGTTAGCGTTGTATATTGCTAAAAGCGAGTTTTTTGTACAGCATGTCGATACAACCGAGCGTGTTGTGTAGTATATCCGTAAAACCGAGTGTTTTGTGTGGGATATAACTAAACCCGAGTGTTTTGAGTAGCATATCGCTAGAACCGAGTGTTTTGGTTGTGTAATGCTGGAACTTGTGTGTTTACGTACTATGTCGGTAGAATTCAGTGTCTTGGTTAATAAAATGATCAAATCATGTTAGTTTGTGTTGTATGTCTTTGGAACCGAGTGTTTTATATAGTATATCGCAAGAGCCGACTGTTTTTAGTAGTGTATCGCTCGTAACGAGCAGTTTGATAAGTGTAATGCTGGAATTTTGTGTGTTACCCTGGTATATCGCTAAAACCGAGTGTTCTGTAGTTTGTCGCTACACCCGGGGGTTTCGTATAGTATATCGCTAAAACAGGTTGTTTTCAGTAGCATACCACCAGAACCGAATGTTTTTGGTAGTGTAATACTACAATCAGGTGTGTTCGCGTACTTTGTCAGTAGAACCGAGTGTTTTTGTTAATAAAATGATCAAATCATGTTTGTTTGTGTTGTATATTGCTAGAACCGAGTGTTTATATGGTATATCGCAAGAGCCGACTGTTTTGAGTATTATATCGCTCGTGCCGAGTGTTTTGAGAAGTGTAATAGTGAAATATGGTGTGTTACTGTAGTACATTGCTAAAAGCGAGTGTTTCGTACATCATGTTGATAGAAGCGAGCGTGTTGTGTATTCGATCCGTAAAACCGAGTATTTTGTGTGGGACATAGCTAAAATCGGGTGTTTCGTGTAGCATATCGTTAGATCGGAGTGCTTTGGACGGTAAGTGGGTGGTAGCATATCGAAAGAGCCGACTGTTTTGAGTAGCATATCGGCCGTACCGAGTGTTTCGGGAAAAGTAATGCTGGAAGATGGTCTGTTACCGTTGTATATTGCTAAAAGCGAGTTTTTTGTACAGCATGTCGATACCACCGAGCGTGTTGTGTAGTATATCCGTAAAACCGAGTGTTTTGTGTGGGATATAACTAAACCCGAGCGTTTTGAGTATTATATCGCTAGAACCGAGTGTTTTGGTTGTGTAATGCTGGAATCGGGTGTGTTTACGTACTATGTCGGTAGAACTCAGTGTTTTGGTTAATAAAATGATCAAATCATGTTTGTTTGTGTTGTATATCTTTGGAACCGAGTGTTTTATATAGTATATCGCCAGAGCCGACTGTTTTTAGTAGTGTATCGCTCGTAACGAGCGCTTTGATAAGTGTAATGCTGGAAGTTTGTGTGTTCCCCTGGTATATCGCTAAAACCGAGTGTTCTGTAGTTTGTCGCTACACCCGGGGGTTTTGTATAGTATATCGCTAAAACAGGTTGTTTTCAGTAGCATATCACCAGAACCGAATGTTTTTGGTAGTGTAATACTACAATCAGGTGTGTTTACGTACTTTGTCAGTGGAACCGGGTGTTTTTGTTAATAAAATGATCAAATCTTGTTTGTTTGTGTTGTATATTGCTAGAACCGAGTGTTTATATGGTATGTCGCAAGAGCCGACTGTTTTGAGTATTATATCACTCGTGCCGAGTGTTTTGGGAAGTGTAATAGCGAAATATGGTGTGTTACTGTAGTACATTGCTAAAAGCGACTGTTTCGTACAGCATGTTGATAGAACCGAGCGTGTTGCGTATTATATCCGTAAAATCGAGTGTTTTGTGTGGGATATAACTAAAATCGGGTGTTTCGTGTAGCATATCGCTAGAACCGAGTGTTTTGGTTGTGTAATGCTGGAATCGGGTGTGTTTACGTACTATGTTGGTAGAACTCAGTGTTTTGGTTAATAAAATGATCAAATCATGTTTGTTTGTGTTGTATATCTTTGGAACCGAGTGTTTTATATAGTATATCGCAAGAGCCGACTGTTTTTAGTAGTGTATCGCTCGTAACGAGCGTTTTGATAAGTGTAATGCTGGAATTTTGTGTGTTACCCTGGTATATCGCTAAAACCGAGTGTTCTGTAGTTTGTCGCTATACCCGGGGGTTTTGTATAGTATATCGCTAAAACAGGTTGTTTTCAGTAGCATATCACCAGAACCGAATGTTTTTGGTAGTGTAATACTACAATCAGGTGTGTTCACGTACTTTGTCAGTGGAACCGGGTGTTTTTGTTAATAAAATGATCAAATCATGTTTGTTTGTTTGTGTTGTATATTGCTAGAACCGAGTGTTTATATGGTATGTCGCAAGAGCCGACTGTTTTGAGTATTATATCGCTCGTGCCGAGTGTTTTGGGAAGTGTAATAGTGAAATATGGTGTGTTACTGTAGTACATTGCCAAAAGAGACTGTTTCGTACAGCATGTTGATAGAACCGAGCGTGTTGTGTATTATATCCGTAAAATCGAGTGTTTTGTGTGGGATATAACTAAAATCGGGTGTTTTGTGTAGCATATCGCTAGAACCGAGTGTTTTGGTTGTGTAATGCTGGAATCGGGTGTGTTTACGTACTATGTTAGTAGAAGTCAGTGTTTTGGTTAATAAAATGATCAAACCATGTTTGTTTGTGTTGTATATTGCTAGAACCGAGTGTTTATATGGTATGTCGCAAGAGCCGACTGTTTTGAGTATTATATCGCTCGTGCCGAGTGTTTTGGGAAGTGCAATAGTGAAATATGGTGTGTTACTGTAGTACATTGCTAAAAGCGACTGTTTCGTACAGCATGTTGATAGAACCGAGCGTGTTGTGTATTATATCCGTAAAATCGAGTGTTTTGTGTGGGATATAACTAAAATCGGGTGTTTCGTGTAGCATATCGCTAGAACCGAGTGTTTTGGTTGTGTAATGCTGGAATCGGGTGTGTTTACGTACTATGTTGGTAGAACTCAGTGTTTTGGTTAATAAAATGATCAAATCATGTTTGTTTGTGTTGTATATCGTTGGAACCGAGTGTTTTATATAGTATACCGCCAGAGCCGACTGTTTTTAGTAGTGTATCGCACGAGCGTTTTGATCAGTGTAATACTGGAATGGTGTGTGTTACCCTGGTATATCGCTAAAACCGAGTGTTTGCAGTTTGTCGCTACTCCCGGGGGTGTTGTATAGTATATCGCTAAAACAGGTTGTTTTCAGTAGCATATCACCAGAACCGAATGTTTTGGTAGTGTAATACTACAATCAGGTTTGTTTACGTACTTTGTCAGTAGAACCGGGTGTTTTTGTTAATAAAATGACCAAATCATGTTTGTTGGTGTTTATATTGCTAGAACTGAGTGTTTATATGGTATATCGCAAGAGGCGACTGTTTTGAGTATTATATCGCTCGTACCGAGTGTTTTGAGAAGTGTAATAGTGAAATATGGTGTGTTACTGTAGTACATTGCTAAAAGCGAGTGTTTCGTACAGCATGTCGATACCACCGAGCGTGTTGTGTAGTATATCCGTAAAACCGAGTGTTTTGTGTGGGATATAACTAAAATCGGGTGTTTCGTGTAGCATATCGTTCAATTGGAGTGCCTTGGGCGGTAAGTGGGTGGTAACATATCAAAAGAGTCGACTGTTTTGAGTAGCATATCAGCCGGACCGAGTGTTTCGGAAAGAGTAATGCTGGAAGATGGTCTGTTAGCGTTGTATATTGCTAAAAGCGAGTTTTTTGTACAGCATGTCGATACAACCGAGCGTGTTGTGTAGTATATCCGTAAAACCGAGTGTTTTGTGTGGGATATAACTAAACCCGAGTGTTTTGAGTAGTATATCGCTAGAACCGAGTGTTTTGGTTGTGTAATGCTGGAACTTGTGTGTTTACGTACTATGTAGGTAGAATTCAGTGTCTTGGTTAATAAAATGATCAAATCATGTTAGTTTGTGTTGTATGTCTTTGGAACCGAGTGTTTTATATAGTATATCGCAAGAGCCGACTGTTTTTAGTAGTGTATCGCTCGTAACGAGCAGTTTGATAAGTGTAATGCTGGAATTTTGTGTGTTACCCTGGTATATCGCTAAAACCGAGTGTTCTGTAGTTTGTCGCTACACCCGGGAGTTTCGTATAGTATATCGCTAAAACAGGTTGTTTTCAGTAGCATACCACCAGAACCGAATGTTTTTGGTAGTGTAATACTACAATCAGGTGTGTTCGCGTACTTTGTCAGTAGAACCGGGTGTTTTTGTTAATAAAATGATCAAATCATGCTTGTTTGTGTTGTATATTGCTGGAACCGCGTGTTTATATGGTATATCGCAAGAGCCGACTGTTTTGAGTATTATATCGCTCGTGCCGAGTGTTTAGAGAAGTGTAGTATTGACATATGGTGTGTTACTGTAGTACATTGCTAAAAGCGACTGTTTCGTACAGCATGTTGATAGAACCGAGCGTGTTGTGAATTATATCCGTAAAACCGAGTGTTTTGTGTGGGATATAACTAAAATCGGGTGTTTCGTGTAGGATATCGTTCAATTTGAGTGCTTTGGGCGGTAAGTGGGTGGTAGCATATCAAAAGAGTCGACTGTTTTGAGTAGCATATCGGCCGGACCGAGTGTTTCGGAAAGAGTAATGCTGGAAGATGGTCTGTTAGCGTTGTATATTGCTAAAAGCGAGTTTTTTGTGCAGCATGTCGATACAACCGAGCGTGTTGTGTAGTATATCCGTAAAACCGAGTGTTTTGTGTGGGATATAACTAAACCCGAGTGTTTTGAGTAGCATATCGCTAGAACCGAGTGTTTTGGTTGTGTAATGCTGGAACTTGTGTGTTTACGTACTATGTCGGTAGAATTCAGTGTCTTGGTTAATAAAATGATCAAATCATGTTAGTTTGTGTTGTATGTCTTTGGAACCGAGTGTTTTATATAGTATATCGCAAGAGCCGACTGTTTTTAGTAGTGTATCGCTCGTAACGAGCAGTTTGATGAGTGTAATGCTGGAATTTTGTGTGTTACCCTGGTATATCGCTAAAACCGAGTGTTCTGTAGTTTGTCGCTACACCCGTAGGTTTCGTATAGTATATCGCTAAAACAGGTTGTTTTCAGTAGCATACCACCAGAACCGAATGTTTTTGGTAGTGTAATACTACAATCAGGTGTGTTCGCGTACTTTGTCAGTAGAACCGAGTGTTTTTGTTAATAAAATGATCAAATCATGTTTGTTTGTGTTGTATATTGCTAGAACCGAGTGTTTATATGGTATATCGCAAGAGCCGACTGTTTTGAGTATTATATCGCTCGTGCCGAGTGTTTTGAGAAGTGTAATAGTGAAATATGGTGTGTTACTGTAGTACATTGCTAAAAGCGACTGTTTCGTACAGCATGTTGATAGAACCGAGCGTGTTGCGTATTATATCCGTAAAATGGAGTGTTTTGTGTGGGATATAACTAAAATCGGGTGTTTCGTGTAGCATATCGCTAGAACCGAGTGTTTTGGTTGTGTAATGCTGGAATCGGGTGTGTTTACGTACTATGTTGGTGGAACTCAGTGTTTTGGTTAATAAAATGATCAAATCATGTTTGTTTGTGTTGTATATCTTTGGAACCGAGTGTTTTATATAGTATATCGCAAGAGCCGACTGTTTTTAGTAGTGTATCGCTCGTAACGAGCGTTTTGATAAGTGTAATGCTGGAATTTTGTGTGTTACCTTGGTATATCGCTAAAACCGAGTGTTTGTAGTTTGTCGCTACACCCGGGGGTGCTCTCTAGTATATCGCTAAAACAGGTTGTTTTCAGTAGCATATCACCAGAACCGAATGTTTTGGTAGTGTAATACTACAATCAGGTGTGTTTACGTACTTTGTCAGTAGAACCGGGTGTTTTTGTTAATAAAATGATCAAACCATGTTTGTTTGTGTTGTATATTGCTAGAACCGAGTGTTTATATGGTATATCGCAAGAGCCGACTGTTTTGAGTATTATATCGCTCGTGCCGAGTGTTTTGAGAAGTGTAGTATTGAAATATGGTGTGTTACTGTAGTACATTGCTAAAAGCGACTGTTTCGTACAGCATGTTGATAGAACCGAGCGTGTTGTGTATTATATCCGTAAAATCGAGTGTTTTGTGTGGGATATAACTAAAATCGGGTGTTTCGTGTAGCATATCGTTCAATTGGAGTGCCTTGGGCGGTAAGTGGGTGGTAACATATCAAAAGAGTCGACTGTTTTGAGTAGCATATCAGCCGGACCGAGTGTTTCGGAAAGAGTAATGCTGGAAGATGGTCTGTTAGCGTTGTATATTGCTAAAAGCGAGTTTTTTGTACAGCATGTCGATACAACCGAGCGTGTTGTGTAGTATATCCGTAAAACCGAGTGTTTTGTGTGGGATATAACTAAACCCGAGTGTTTTGAGTAGTATATCGCTAGAACCGAGTGTTTTGGTTGTGTAATGCTGGAACTTGTGTGTTTACGTACTATGTAGGTAGAATTCAGTGTCTTGGTTAATAAAAAGATCAAATCATGTTAGTTTGTGTTGTATGTCTTTGGAACCGAGTGTTTTATATAGTATATCGCAAGAGCCGACTGCTTTTAGTAGTGTATCGCTCGTAACGAGCAGTTTGATAAGTGTAATGCTGGAATTTTGTGTGTTACCCTGGTATATCGCTAAAACCGAGTGTTCTGCAGTTTGTCGCTACACCCGGGAGTTTCGTATAGTATATCGCTAAAACAGGTTGTTTTCAGTAGCATACCACCAGAACCGAATGTTTTTGGTAGTGTAATACTGCAATCAGGTGTGTTCGCGTACTTTGTCAGTAGAACCGGGTGTTTTTGTTAATAAAATGATCAAATCATGCTTGTTTGTGTTGTATATTGCTGGAACCGAGTGTTTATATGGTATATCGCAAGAGCCGACTGTTTTGAGTATTATATCGCTCGTGCCGAGTGTTTTGAGAAGTGTAATAGTGAAATATTGTGTGTTACTGTAGTACATTGCTAAAAGCGACTGTTTCGTACAGCATGTTGATAAAACCGAGCGTGTTGTGTATGATATCCGTAAAACCGAGTGTTTTGTGTGGGATATAACTAAAATCGGGTGTTTCGTGTAGCTTATCGTTAGATCGGAGTGCTTTGGGCGGTAAGTGGGTGGTAGCATATCGAAAGAGTCGACTGTTTTGAGTAGCATATCGGCCGTACCGAGTGTTTCGGGAAGAGTAATGCTGGAAGATGGTCTGTTACCGTTGTATATTGCTCAAAGCGAGTTTTTTGTACAGCATGTCGATACCACTGAGCGTGTTGTGTAGTATATCCGTAAAACCGAGTGGTTTGTGTGGGATATAACTAAACCCGAGTGTTTTGAGTAGTATATCGCTAGAACCGAGTGTTTTGGTTGTGTAATGCTGGAATCGGGTGTGTTTACGTACTATGTTGGTAGAACTCAGTGTTTTGGTTATTAACATGATCAAATCATGTTTGTTTGTGTTGTATTTCGTTGGAACCGAGTGTTTTATATAGTATATCGCAAGAGCCGACTGTTTTTAGTAGTGTATCGCACGAGCGTTTTGATAAGTGTAATACTGGAATTGTGTATGTTACCTTGGTATATCCCCAGCCAGCATGGCAACCATCTGCCAACCGTGAAACAACGTTGTCGGCAATGTTGGCTCAATGTCGGCAAAGAACATTGGGCCAACGAGTGGGTGCTCATTGGGGAATGATTGTTTCAACGTTGTCTGCCAACAATGGCCCAGCCATCTACCAACCTTGGGCCAACATTAGCTGCCAACGATGGCCCAACCATAGGCCAACAGTGGGCCAATGTGCGCCGCCGACGTTCTACCGATATTAATCCACTATTGAACCACTGCAAATGTTGTTCACTAATTTATTGACAAAAACCTTAAAAAGTGCAATACATGAATTCTTAATAGGTATACATGACGCGTAATGTCTGAAAAAAATCGCTCGTGACCCCTCATACAGGTGCATGGCCGCTCATAGAGGTGGTCACTCGTAGATGCGGTCGCTTTCACTCATTCCTGATTTCTGCGTTTGCCAGCTGTCACGCACTCGTCGCCCGCCATCCCGCTTCCCAGCAAATCGCAGCCACTTCTTCACCACCTCTGAATTTGTGGCGCAACTGGCAGTCGAGTTGCTGCGAGTACCCCCTGAATTAAATCAAAGTAGACTCAATGGCAAAGCTGTTTAAAATATCATGCTGGTCCGATAATATGCATGAATAGCATTTACCTATACTGGTATACTTAACACATGTTTTTTGTTAGCTTAATATTTCTGGAACCCTGTTAAAGGCAATACAGTGGTAGCCACATACAAACTAATGATACTGTTCATAATTTGCAGTTGGCAGGATTTTTTGACAGATCTGTCATATCACATTGCATAGGTAACGCAAATGAGTTAAGTAGACAGTGGGAAAAGTGGAAATCCTTATTTTATCAGAAGAATACAGCCACACTTACCATACACCACCTGGCGTAAGTTTAGGCGAGGGAATGGCAGTTTCCCACTCTTCCATTGCCAATGTATTTGCTTTGCCACACTGTTTGACAGCACTTAGTCCATCAAACGCTGCACTGTCTCGTCGAAAGTGGACACGCCCATCAAGGTGATGCTGCTGACCTAATTGGACATATGCAAAATAAAGAGTCAAACTGAAGATAAAATAGACATAAATTAAATTACACAAAGCAATACAAAAACATGGACAAACCTATGAGAACTGAAAATGCTGGTCTCTTATTCGTGCATACTTGACTAAAATTGGGCCAGTGGAAGCTTTTGGGGCAACGAAATGATCATGAATGAAATATGCCCCATATGGGGACCATCCACTAAACCATGGATGCCTTGATCTCTAGTCCAGTACACTGACCAATAGACTAAGGGGGTTCTCTGAGACTTATATATAGCTGTGTTTTGTGTGGCCAGGCTTTAACAGCAAGAAACATTAATCGTTAAATATTACAGCATACGGTTTTCCACATGGTCTCGTCATTAGCGAGGACCTCGTCCAATGTGTGTAGGGTCAGGATGGGGAAGGGCATTCCATCTGGCGGAGGGGTTGGCGTGCAAGTCATGTTGAGATGCTGGCAAACTTTGCCAAGCATCACACCATTGTGCTCCTGCTGCTGTTGCACGCGCTCCAAAGCGTGCAGGAGGGCAATATCATACTCTGTCACTGTCAATGAAATTTAAACAGACTGTAAAACAAAATGTGAACAGCATATTGTTATAGGTAACACTATAACCACTTGGCCTAACTAAATAAAATGATCTCTTAGTTCCACGAGAAAATAATTCATATCAACATAAAAGTTCAGAATGCATCGGTAGATATATGGTTCTGACCACCCACCCAGATACGTGTTCTCAAAATTTGTCTTCACCCTTCTTCTTTTGGACCAATAGGAATAATCCATTTATATTTTCCATAATTATGTGCCTTGTTTAATAAGGGGCGGATACATGATATAAATTGCGCTATAAATTGGCCATTTCCCAATTCAGAGTTATTTAATATTAAAATTCCCAGTTCACGATTAATGAAAATACTCGATCACTGCTGTCGGCTAATATCCCATTCCCAGTTCACGAAGAATTATTTTCCTCATTCCCAGTTCACAGTGAAATGAAAAGCCCATTCCTGAGGAACGGAAATACCCCTTGCCCTAGCCCTGGTACATGCCTCTCTGACCACGCCCGTAAACGGAGCTAGTGTGAGAGCCATGCCGCTGACACGGCCGAAAACAAGAAATCGGCAGAAATCGCGGACCGGTGGCTCAAGTTGAAGTTCATAACAGAAAAAATATACAGTGCCTACCCGCCAATGTGCGCCACGACGTTCCTAAAGCTTTTTGGACTTTCGTCGCACTTTCATTTCTTTGCTTGGTAACGTATTTTCTTGTAATCCGGGCGATTTTTTTTCACCTCTCGCTTCGTTTTGAATGCTCCGCCGCTCACCGGAAGTCAACAAACGCCGCCTGGCAGAAAATGGCAGAAAATACCTTACCATGCAAGCAGAGAAATGAAAGTGCGACGAAAGTCCAAAAAGCTTTAGGAACGTCGTGGCGCACATTGGCGGGTAGGCACTGTATATTTTTTGTGTTATGAACTTCAACTTGAGCCACCGGTCGGCGATTTCTGCCGATTTCTTGTTTTCGGCCGTTTCAGCGGCATGGCTCTCACACTAGCTCCGTTTACGGGCGTGGTCAGAGAGGCATGTACCAGGGCTACCCCTTGCCCCATCCCTAATAAGTTTAATGACATCAAAACCTTCAGCCAGGAGCAGGCTAGCTAGTTAAACACTGTGGTAAGATTAAATTAAATCGTTTGAAGTGCTATTCAAGTCTTCACCTGCCCATGGCTAAAGGTTTTGCACTGGTTTGACAGTGTTTGATTTTAAGAAAAGAGCTCCAAAAGAGATGGGCACTCGTGTGAGCGATAATACAGGAAAGGTTAGAAACTGCATACTCAGTGACCGTTTTCTTCCGCTGTACCATTATATTACAGTTCTAATTAAGTCAGTGCATAAATTACATAATCCGATACTATAAAACAGACCGACAAGACAATAATAATGCGCCAAATGAATCAAAATCTCAAACTTCACGATAACTTACAGTCACTTGGAAAATTGCCGCATGGAAGTGTCGCTTCAAATACTCGCTAGATGGCGCTGTGTTTTGCGCTTACGGCAGTACGCTGGTACGTAGGCGCAATGTTGGGCCAACATTACATTGCCAACAGTTGGGTGCAGAGCGCAGATGACGGTCGGTATTACGCTGCGCCTATGTATACTAGCAAACGGTTGCGTTGCCTACCTAAAAACAACGTTGGGCCGATAATGCCATGCTGGCTGGGTCGCTAAAACCGAGTCTTTGTAGTTTGTCGCTACACCCGGGGGTGTTGTATAGTATATCGCTAAAACAGGTTGTTTTCAGTAGCATATCACCAGAACCGAATGTTTTTGGTAGTGTAATACTACAATCAGGTGTGTTTGCGTACTTTGTCAGTAGAACCGGGTGTTTTGTTAATAAAATGATCAAATCATGTTTGTTTGTGTTGCAAATTGCTAGAACCGAGTGTTTATATGGTATATCGCAAGAGCCGACTGGGTTGAGTATTATATCGCTCGTGCCGAGTGTTTTGAGAAGTGTAATAGTGAAATATGGTGTGTTACTGTAGTACATTGTTAAAATCGAGTGTTTCGCGCAGCATGTTGATAGAACCGAGCGTGTTGTGTATTATATCCGTAAAAGCGAGTGTTTTGTGTGTGATATAACTGAAATCGGGTGTTGCGTGTAGCATATCGTTAGATCGGAGTGCTTTGGGCGGTAAGTGGGTGGTAGCATATCGAAAGAGCCGACTGTTTTGAGTAGCATATCAGCCGTACCGAGTGTTTCGGGAAGAGTAATGCTGGAAGATGGTCTGTTACCGTTGTATATTGCTAAAAGCGAGTTTTTGGTACAGCATGTCGATACAACCGAGCGTGTTGTGTAGTATATCCGTAAAACCGAGTGTTTTGTGTGGGATATAACTAAACCCGAGTGTTTTGAGTAGTATATCGCTAGAACCGAGTGTTTTGGTTGTGTAATGCTGGAATCGGGTGTGTTTACGTACTATGTCGGTAGATCTCAGTGTTTTGGTTAATAAAATGATCAAATCATGTTTGTTTGTGTTGTATATCTTTGGAACCGAGTGTTTGATATATTATATCGCCAGAGCCGACTGTTTTTAGTAGTGTATCGCTCGTAACGAGCGTTTTGATAAGTGTAATGCTGCAATTTTGTGTGTTACCCTAGTATATCGCTAAAACCGAGTGTTTTGTAGTTTGTCGCTACACCAGGGGGGATTGTATAGTATATCGCTAAAACAGGTTGTTCTCAGTAGCATATCACCAGAACCGAATGTTTTTGGTAGTGTAATACTACAATCAGGTGTGTTCACGTACTTTGTCAGTAGAACCGGGTGTTTTTGTTAATAAAATGATCAAATCATGTTTGTTTGTGTTGTATATTGCTAGAACCGAGTGTTTATATGGTATATCGCAAGAGGCGACTGTTTTGAGTATTATGTCGCTCGTGCCGAGTGTTTTGAGAAGTGTAGTATTGAAATATGGTGTGTTACTGTAGTACATTGCTAAAAGCGACTGTTTCGTACAGCATGTTGATAGAACCGAGCGTGTTGTGTATTATATCCGTAAAATCGAGTGTTTTGTGTGGGATATAACTAAAATCGGGTGTTTCGTGTAGCATATCGCTAGAACCGAGTGTTTTGGTTGTGTAATGCTGGAATCGGGTGTGTTTACGTACTATGTTAGTAGAAGTCAGCGTTTTGGTTAATAAAATGATCAAATCATGTTTGTTTGTGTTGTATATTGCTAGAACCGAGTGTTTATATGGTATGTCGCAAGAGCCGACTGTTTTGAGTATTATATCGCTCGTGCCGAGTGTTGTGGGAAGTGTAATAGTGAAATATGGTGTGTTACTGTAGTACATTGCTAAAAGCGACTGTTTCGTACAGCATGTTGATAGAACCGAGCGTGTTGTGTATTATATCCGTAAAACCGAGTGTTTTGTGTGGGATATAACTAAAATCGGGTGTTTCGTGTAGCATATCGCTAGAACCGAGTGTTTTGGTTGTGTAATGCTGGAATCGGGTGTGTTTACGTACTATGTTGGTAGAACTCAGTGTTTTGGTTAATAAAATGATCAAATCATGTTTTTTTGTGTTGTATATCTTTGGAACCGAGTGTTTTATATAGTATATCGCCAGAGCCGTCTGTTTTTAGTAGTGTATCGCACGAGCGTTTTGATAAGTGTAATACTGGAATTGTGTGTGTTACCTTGGTATGTCGCTAAAACCGAGTGTTTTTAGTTTGTCGCTACACCCGTGGGTGCTCTCTAGTATATCGCTAAAACAAGTTGTTTTCAGTAGCATATCACCAGAACCGAATGTTTTTGGAAGTGTAATACTACAATCAGGTGTGTTTACGTACTTTGTCAGTAGAACCGGGTGTTTTTGTTATTAAAATGATCAAACCATGTTTGTTTGTGTTGTATATTGCTAGAACCGCGTGTTTATATGGTATATCGCAAGAGCCGACTGTTTTGAGTATTATATCGCTCGTGCCGAGTGTTTAGAGAAGTGTAGTATTGACATATGGTGTGTTACTGTAGTACATTGCTAAAAGCGACTGTTTCGTACAGCATGTTGATAGAACCGAGCGTGTTGTGTATTATATCCGTAAAACCGAGTGTTTTGTGTGGGATATAACTAAAATCGGGTGTTTCGTGTAGGATATCGTTCAATTGGAGTGCTTTGGGCGGTAAGTGGGTGGTAGCATATCAAAAGAGTCGACTGTTTTGAGTAGCATATCGGCCGGACCGAGTGTTTCGGAAAGAGTAATCCTGGAAGATGGTCTGTTAGCGTTGTATATTGCTAAAAGCGAGTTTTTTGTACAGCATGTCGATACAACCGAGCGTGTTGTGTAGTATATCCGTAAAACCGAGTGTTTTGTGTGGGATATAACTAAACCCGAGTGTTTTGAGTAGCATATCGCTAGAACCGAGTGTTTTGGTTGTGTAATGCTGGAACTTGTGTGTTTACGTACTATGTCGGTAGAATTCAGTGTCTTGGTTAATAAAATGATCAAATCATGTTAGTTTGTGTTGTATGTCTTTGGAACCGAGTGTTTTATATAGTATATCGCAAGAGCCGACTGTTTTTAGTAGTGTATCGCTCGTAACGAGCAGTTTGATAAGTGTAATGCTGGAATTTTGTGTGTTACCCTAGTATATCGCTAAAACCGAGTGTTCTGTAGTTTGTCGCTACACCCGGGGGTTTCGTATAGTATATCGCTAAAACAGGTTGTTTTCAGTAGCATACCACCAGAACCGAATGTTTTTGGTAGTGTAATACTACAATCAGGTGTGTTCGCGTACTTTGTCAGTAGAACCGAGTGTTTTTGTTAATAAAATGATCAAATCATGTTTGTTTGTGTTGTATATTGCTAGAACCGAGTGTTTATATGGTATATCGCAAGAGCCGACTGTTTTGAGTATTATATCGCTCGTGCCGAGTGTTTTGAGAAGTGTAATAGTGAAATATGGTGTGTTACTGTAGTACATTGCTAAAAGCGACTGTTTCGTACAGCATGTTGATAGAACCGAGCGTGTGTATGATATCCGTAAAACCGAGTGTTTTGTCTGGGATATAACTAAAATCGGGTGTTTCGTGTAGCATATCGTTAGATCGGAGTGCTTTGGGCGGTAAGTGGGTGGTAGCATATCGAAAGAGTCGACTGTTTTGAGTAGCATATCGGCCGTACCGAGTGTTTCGTGAAGAGTAATGCTGGAATATGGTCTGTTACCGTTGTATATTGCTAAAAGCGAGTTTTTTGTACAGCATGTCGATACCACCGAGCGTGTTGTGTAGTATATCCGTAAAACCGAGTGTTTTGTGTGGGATATAACTAAACCCGAGTGTTTTGAGTAGTATATCGCTAGAACCGAGTGTTTTGGTTGTGTAATGCTGGAATCGGGTGTATTTACGTACTATGTCGGTAGATCTCAGTGTTTTGGTTAATAAAATGATCAAATCATGTTTGTTTGTGTTGTATATCTTTGGAACCGAGTGTTTCATATAGTATATCGCAAGAGCCGACTGTTTTTAGTAGTGTATCGCTCGTAACGAGCGTTTTGATAAGTGTAATGCTGGAATTTTGTGTGTTACCCTAGTATATCGCTAAAACCGAGTGTTTTGTAGTTTGTCGCTACACCCGGGGGTTTTGTATAGTATATCGCTAAAACAGGTTGTTCTCAGTAGCATATCACCAGAACCGAATGTTCTTGGTAGTGTAATACTACAATCAGCTGTGTTCACGTACTTTGTCAGTAGAACCGGGTGTTTTTGTTAATAAAATGATCAAATCAGGTTTGTTTGTGTTGTATATTGCTAGAACCGAGTGTTTATATGGCATATCGCAAGAGCCGACTGTTTTGAGTATTATATCGCTCGTGCCGAGTGTTTTGAGAAGTGTAATAGTGAAATATGGTGTGTTACTGTAGTACATTGCTAAAAGCGAGTGTTTCGTACATCATGTTGATAGAAGCGAGCGTGTTGTGTATTCGATCCGTAAAACCGAGTATTTTGTGTGGGACATAGCTAAAATTGGGTGTTTCGTGTAGCATATCGTTAGATCGGAGTGCTTTGGACGGTAAGTGGGTGGTAGCATATCGAAAGAGCCGACTGTTTTGAGTAGCATATCGGCCGTACCGAGTGTTTCGGGAAAAGTAATGCTGGAAGATGGTCTGTTACCGTTGTATATTGCTAAAAGCGAGTTTTTTGTACAGCATGTCGATACAACCGAGCGTGTTGTGTAGTATATCCGTAAAACCGAGTGTTTTGTGTGGGATATAACTAAACCCGAGTGTTTTGAGTATTATATCGCTAGAACCGAGTGTCTTGGTTGTGTAATGCTGGAATCGGGTGTGTTTACGTACTATGTCGGTAGAACTCAGTGTTTTGGTTAATAAAATGATCAAATCATGTTTGTTTGTGTTGTATATCTTTGGAACCGAGTGTTTTATATAGTATATCGCCAGAGCCGACTGTTTTTAGTAGTGTATCGCTCGTAACGAGCGTTTTGATAAGTGTAATGCTGGAATTTTGTGTGTTACCCTAGTATATCGCTAAAACCGAGTGTTTTGTAGTTTGTCGCTACACCCGGGGGGATTGTATAGTATATCGCTAAAACAGGTTGTTCTCAGTAGCACATCACCAGAACCGAATGTTTTTGGTAGTGTAATACTACAATCAGGTGTGTTCACGTACTTTGTCAGTGGAACCGGGTGTTTTTGTTAATAAAATGATCAAATCATGTTTGTTTGTGTTGTATATTGCTAGAACCGAGTGTTTATATGGTATATCGCAAGAGGCGACTGTTTTGAGTATTATGTCGCTCGTGCCGAGTGTTTTGAGAAGTGTAGTATTGAAATATGGTGTGTTACTGTAGTACATTGCTAAAAGCGACTGTTTCGTACAGCATGTTGATAGAAACGAGCGTGTTGTGTATTATATCCGTAAAACCGAGTGTTTTGTGTGGGATGTAACTAAAACCGGGTGTTTCGTGTAGCATATCGTTCAATTGGAGTGCTTTGGACGGTAAGTGGGTGGTAGCATATCAAAAGAGTCGACTGTTTTGAGTAGCACATCGGCCGTACCGAGTGTTTCGGGAAGAATAATGCTGAAAGATGGTGTGTTACCGTTGTATATTGGTAAAAGCGAGTTTTTTGTACAGCATGTCGATACAACCGAGCGTGTTGTGTAGTATATCCGTAAAACCGAGTGTTTTGTGTGGGGTATAACTAAACCCGAGTGTTTTGAGTAGTATATCGCTAGAACCGAGTGTTTTGGTTGTGTAATGCTGGAATCGGGTGTGTTTACGTACTATGTCGGTAGAACTCAGTGTTTTGGTTAATAAAATGATCAAATCATGTTTGTTTGTGTTGTATATCTTTGGAACCGCGTGTTTTATATAGTATATCGCAAGAGCCGACTGTTTTTAGTAGTGTATCGCTCGTAACGAGCGTTTTAATAAGTGTAATGCTGGAATTTTGTGTGTTACCCTGGTATATCGCTAAAACCGAGTGTTCTGTAGTTTGTCGCTACACCCGGGGGTTTCGTATAGTATATCGCTAAAACAGGCTGTTTTCAGTAGCATATCACCAGAACCGAATGTTTTTGATAGTGTAATACTACAATCAGGTGTGTTCGCGTACTTTGTCAGTAGAACCGGGTGTTTTTGTTGATAAAATGATCAAATCATGTTTGTTTGTGTTGTATATTGCTAGAACCGAGTGTTTATATGGTATATCGCAAGAGCCGACTGTTTTGAGTAGCATATCGGCCGTACCGAGTGTTTCGGGAAGAGTAATGCTGGAAGATGGTCTGTTACCGTTGTATATTGCTAAAAGCGAGTTTTTGGTACAGCATGTCGATACAACCGAGCGTGTTGTGTAGTATATCCGTAAAATCGAGTGTTTTGTGTGGGATATAACTAAAACCGGGTGTTTCGTGTAGCATATCGCTAGAACCGAGTGTTTTGGTTGTGTAATGCTGGAATCGGGTGTGTTTACGTACTATGTTGGTAGAACTCAGTGTTTTGGTTAATAAAATGATCAAATCATGTTTGTTTGTGTTGTATATCTTTGGAACCGAGTGTTTGATATAGTATATCGCCAGAGCCGACTGTTTTTAGTTGTGTATCGCTCGTAACGAGCGTTTTGATAAGTGTAATGCTGGAATTTTGTGTGTTACCCTAGTATATCGCTAAAACCGAGTGTTTTGTAGTTTGTCGCTACACCCGGGGGGATTGTATAGTATATCGCTAAAACAGGTTGTTCTCAGTAGCATATCACCAGAACCGAATATTTTTGGTAGTGTAATACTACAATCAGGTGTGTTCACGTACTTTGTCAGTAGAACCGGGTGTTTTTGTTAATAAAATGATCAAATCATGTTTGTTTGTGTTGTATATTGCTAGAACCGAGTGTTTATATGGTATATCGCAAGAGGCGACTGTTTTGAGTATTATGTCGCTCGTGCCGAGTGTTTTGAGAAGTGTAGTATTGAAATATGGTGTGTTACTGTAGTACATTGCTAAAAGCGACTGTTTCGTACAGCATGTTGATAGAAACGAGCGTGTTGTGTATTATATCCGTAAAACCGAGTGTTTTGCGTGGGATATAACTAAAATCGGGTGTTTCGTGTAGCATATCGTTCAATTGGAGTGCTTTGGACGGTAAGTGGGTGGTAGCATATCAAAAGAGTCGACTGTTTTGAGTAGCACATCGGCCGTACCGAGTGTTTTGGGAAGAATAATGCTGAAAGATGGTGTGTTACCGTTGTATATTGGTAAAAGCGAGTTTTTTGTACAGCATGTCGATACAACCGAGCGTGTTGTGTAGTATATCCGTAAAACCGAGTGTTTTGTGTGGGGTATAACTAAACCCGAGTGTTTTGAGTAGTATATCGCTAGAACCGAGTGTTTTGGTTGTGTAATGCTGGAATCGGGTGTGTTTACGTACTATGTCGGTAGAACTCAGTGTTTTGGTTAATAAAATGATCAAATCATGTTTGTTTGTGTTGTATATCGTTGGAACCGAGTGTTTGATATAGTATATCGCAAGAGCCGACTGTTTTTAGTAGTGTATCGCTCGTAACGAGCAGTTTGATAAGTGTAATGCTGGAATTTTGTGTGTTACCCTGGTATATCGCTAAAACCGAGTGTTCTGTAGTTTGTCGCTACACCCGGGGGTTTCGTATAGTATATCGCTAAAACAGGTTGTTTTCAGTAGCATATCACCAGAACCGAATGTTTTTGATAGTGTAATACTACAATCAGGTGTGTTCGCGTACTTTGTCAGTAGAACCGGGTGTTTTTGTTGATAAAATGATCAAATCATGTTTGTTTGTGTTGTATATTGCTAGAACCGAGTGTTTATATGGTATATCGCAAGAGCCGACTGTTTTGAGTAGCATATCGGCCGTACCGAGTGTTTCGGGAAGAGTAATGCTGGAAGATGGTCTGTTACCGTTGTATATTGCTAAAAGCGAGTTTTTTGTACAGCATGTCGATACCACCGAGCGTGTTGTGTAGTATATCCGTAAAACCGAGTGTTTTGTGTGGGATATAACTAAACCCGAGTGTTTTGAGTAGTATATCGCTAGAACCGAGTGTTTTGGTTGTGTAATGCTGGAATCGGGTGTGTTTACGTACTATGTTGGTAGAAGTCAGTGTTTTGGTTAATAAAATGATCAAATCATGTTTGTTTGTGTTGCAGATCGTTGGAACCGAGTGTTTCATATAATATATCGCCAGAGCCGACTGTTTTTAGTAGTGTATCGCACGAGCCTTTTGATAAGTGTAATACTGGAATTGTGTGTGTTACCCTGGTATATCGCTAAAACCGAGTGTTTGTAGTTTGTCGCTACACCCGTGGGTTTTGTATAGTATATCGCTAAAACAGGTTGTTTTCAGTAGCATATCACCAGAACCGAATGTTTTTGGTAGTGTAATACTACAATCAGGTGTCTTTACGTACTTTGTCAGTAGAACCGGGTTTTTTGTTAATAAAATGATCAAATCATGTTTGTTTGTTTTGTATATTGCTAGAACCGAGTGTTTATATGGTATATCTCAAGAGCCGACTGGGTTGAGTATTATATCGCTCGTGCCGAGTTTTTTGAGAAGTGTAATATGAAATATGGTGTGTTACTGTAGTACATTGCTTAAAACGACTGTTTCGTACAGCATGTTGATAGAACCGAGCGTGTTGTGTATTATATCGGTAAAATCGAGTGTTTGGTGTGGGACATAACTAACATCGGGTGTTTCGAGTAGCATATCGCTAGAACCGAGTGTTTTGGTTGTGTAATGCTGGAATCGGGTGTGTTTACGTACTATGTTGGTAGAACTCAGTGTTTTGGTTAATAAAATGATCAAATCATGTTTGTTTGTGTTGTATATTGCTAGAACCGAGTGTTTATATGGCATATCGCAAGAGCCGACTGTTTTGAGTGTTATATCGCTCGTGCCGAGTGTTTTGAGAAGTGTAATAGTGAAATATGGTGTGTTACTGTAGTACATTGCTAAAAGCGAGTGTTTCGTACATCATGTTGATAGAAGCGAGCGTGTTGTGTATTCGATCCGTAAAACCGAGTATTTTGTGTGGGACATAGCTAAAATCGGGTGTTTCGTGTAGCATATCGTTAGATCGGAGTGCTTTGGACGGTAAGTGGGTGGTAGCATATCGAAAGAGCCGACTGTTTTGAGTAGCATATCGGCCGTACCGAGTGTTTCGGGAAAAGTAATGCTGGAAGATGGTCTGTTACCGTTGTATATTGCTAAAAGCGAGTTTTTTGTACAGCATGTCGATACAACCGAGCGTGTTGTGTAGTATATCCGTAAAACCGAGTGTTTTGTGTGGGATATAACTAAACCCGAGTGTTTTGAGTATTATATCGCTAGAACCGAGTGTTTTGGTTGTGTAATGCTGGAATCGGGTGTGTTTACGTACTATGTCGGTAGAACTCAGTGTTTTGGTTAATAAAATGATCAAATCATGTTTGTTTGTGTTGTATATCTTTGGAACCGAGTGTTTTACATAGTATATCGCAAGAGCCGACTGTTTTTAGTAGTGTATCGCTCGTAACGAGCGTTTTGATAAGTGTAATGCTGGAATTTTGTGTGTTACCCTGGTATATCGCTAAAACCGAGTGTTCTGTAGTTTGTCGCTACACCCGGGGGTTTTGTATAGTATATCGCTAAAACAGGTTGTTTTCAGTAGCATATCACCAGAACCGAATGTTTTTGGTAGTGTAATACTACAATCAGGTGTGTTCACGTACTTTGTCAGTGGAACCGGGTGTTTTTGTTAATAAAATGATCAAATCATGTTTGTTTGTGTTGTATATTGCTAGAACCGAGTGTTTAAATGGTATGTCGCAAGAGCCGACTGTTTTGATTATTATATCGCTCGTGACGAGTGTTTTGGGAAGTGTAATAGTGAAATATGGTGTGTTACTGTAGTACATTGCTAAAAGCGACTGTTTCGTACAGCATGTTGATAGAACCGAGCGTGTTGTGTATTATATCCGTAAAAGCGAGTGTTTTGTGTGTGATATAACTGAAATCGGGTGTTGCGTGTAGCATATCGTTAGATCGGAGTGCTTTGGGCGGTAAGTGGGTGGTAGCATATCGAAAGAGCCGACTGTTTTGAGTAGCATATCGGCCGTACCGAGTGTTTCGGGAAGAGTAATGCTGGAAGATGGTCTGTTACCGTTGTATATTGCTAAAAGCGAGTTTTTGGTACAGCATGTCGATACAACCGAGCGTGTTGTGTAGTATATCCGTAAAACCGAGTGTTTTGTGTGGGATATAACTAAACCCGAGTGTTTTGAGTAGTATATCGCTAGAACCGAGTGTTTTGGTTGTGTAATGCTGGAATCGGGTGTGTTTACGTACTATGTCGGTAGATCTCAGTGTTTTGGTTAATAAAATGATCAAATCATGTTTGTTTGTGTTGTATATCTTTGGAACCGAGTGTTTGATATAGTATATCGCCAGAGCCGACTGTTTTTAGTTGTGTATCGCTCGTAACGAGCGTTTTGATAAGTGTAATGCTGGAATTTTGTGTGTTACCCTAGTATATCGCTAAAACCGAGTGTTTTGTAGTTTGTCGCTACACCCGGGGGGATTGTATAGTACATCGCTAAAACAGGTTGTTCTCAGTAGCATATCACCAGAACCGAATGTTTTTGGTAGTGCAATACTACAATCAGGTGTGTTCACGTACTTTGTCAGTGGAACCGGGTGTTTTTGTTAATAAAATGATCAAATCATGTTTGTTTGTGTTGTATATTGCTAGAACCGAGTGTTTAAATGGTATGTCGCAAGAGCCGACTGTTTTGATTATTATATCGCTCGTGACGAGTGTTTTGGGAAGTGTAATAGTGAAATATGGTGTGTTACTGTAGTACATTGCTAAAAGCGACTGTTTCGTACAGCATGTTGATACAATCGAGCGTGTTGTGTATTATATCCGTAAAAGCGAGTGTTTTGTGTGTGATATAACTGAAATCGGGTGTTGCGTGTAGCATATCGTTAGATCGGAGTGCTTTGGGCGGTAAGTGGGTGGTAGCATATCGAAAGAGCCGACTGTTTTGAGTAGCATATCGGCCGTACCGAGTGTTTCGGGAAGAGTAATGCTGGAAGATGGTCTGTTACCGTTGTATATTGCTAAAAGCGAGTTTTTGGTACAGCATGTCGATACAACCGAGCGTGTTGTGTAGTATATCCGTAAAACCGAGTGTTTTGTGTGGGATATAACTAAACCCGAGTGTTTTGAGTAGTATATCGCTAGAACCGAGTGTTTTGGTTGTGTAATGCTGGAATCGGGTGTGTTTACGTACTATGTCGGTAGATCTCAGTGTTTTGGTTAATAAAATGATCAAATCATGTTTGTTTGTGTTGTATATCTTTGGAACCGAGTGTTTGATATAGTATATCGCCAGAGCCGACTGTTTTTAGTTGTGTATCGCTCGTAACGAGCGTTTTGATAAGTGTAATGCTGGAATTTTGTGTGTTACCCTAGTATATCGCTAAAACCGAGTGTTTTGTAGTTTGTCGCTACACCCGGGGGGATTGTATAATATATCGCTAAAACAGGTTGTTCTCAGTAGCATATCACCAGAACCGAATGTTTTTGGTAGTGTAATACTACAATCAGGTGTGTTCACGTACTTTGTCAGTAGAACCGGGTGTTTTTGTTAATAAAATGATCAAATCATGTTTGTTTGTGTTGTATATTGCTAGAACCGAGTGTTTATATGGTATATCGCAAGAGCCGACTGTTTTGGGTATTATGTCGCTCGTGCCGAGTGTTTTGAGAAGTGTAGTATTGAAATATGGTGTGTTACTGTAGTACATTGCTAAAAGCGACTGTTTCGTACAGCATGTTGATAGAAACGAGCGTGTTGTGTATTATATCCGTAAAACCGAGTGTTTTGTGTGGGATATAACTAAAATCGGGTGTTTCGTGTAGCATATCGTTCAATTGGAGTGCTTTGGACGGTAAGTGGGTGGTAGCATATCAAAAGAGTCGACTGTTTTGAGTAGCACATCGGCCGTACCGAGTGTTTCGGGAAGAATAATGCTGAAAGATGGTGTGTTACCGTTGTATATTGGTAAAAGCGAGTTTTTTGTACAGCATGTCGATACCACCGAGCGTGTTGTGTAGTATATCCGTAAAACCGAGTGTTTTGTGTGGGATATAACTAAACCCGAGTGTTTTGAGTAGTATATCGCTAGAACCGAGTGTTTTGGTTGTGTAATGCTGGAATCGGGTGTGTTTACGTACTATGTTGGTAGAACTCAGTGTTTTGGTTAATAACATGATCAAATCATGTTTGTTTGTGTTGTATATCGTTGGAACCGAGTGTTTTATATAGTATATCGCAAGAGCCGACTGTTTTTAGTAGTGTATCGCACGAGCGTTTTGATAAGTGTAATACTGGAATTGTGTATGTTACCTTGGTATATCCCCAGCCAGCATGGCAACCATCTGCCAACCGTGAAACAACGTTGTCGGCAATGTTGGCTCAATGTCGGCAAAGAACATTGGGCCAACGAGTGGGTGCTCATTGGGGAATGATTGTTTCAACGTTGTCTGCCAACAATGGCCCAACCATCTACCAACCTTGGGCCAACATTAGCTGCCAACGATGGCCCAACCATAGGCCAACAGTGGGCCAATGTGCGCCGCCGACGTTCTACCGATATTAATCCACTATTGAACCACTGCAAATGTTGTTCACTAATTTATTGACAAAAACCTTAAAAAGTGCAATACATGAATTCTTAATAGGTATACATGACGCGTAATGTCTGAAAAAAATCGCTCGTGACCGCTCATACAGGTGCATGGCCGCTCATAGAGGTGGTCACTCGTAGATGAGGTCGCTTTCACTCATTCCTATTTCTTGCGTTTGCCAGCTGTCACGCACTCGTCGCCCGCCATCCCGCTTCCCAGCAAATCGCAGCCACTTCTTCACCACCTCTGAATTTGTGGCGCAACTGGCAGTCGAGTTGCTGCGAGTACCCCCTGAATTAAATCAAAGTAGACTCAATGGCAAAGCTGTTTAAAATATCATGCTGGTCCGATAATATGCATGAATAGCATTTACCTATACTGGTATACTTAACACATGTTTTTTGTTAGCTTAATATTTCTGGAACCCTGTTAAAGGCAATACAGTGGTAGCCACATACAAACTAATGATACTGTTCATAATTTGCAGTTGGCAGGATTTTTTGACAGATCTGTCATATCACATTGCATAGGTAACGCAAATGAGTTAAGTAGACAGTGGGAAAGGTGGAAATCCTTATTTTATCAGAAGAATACAGCCACACTTACCATACACCACCTGGCGTAAGTTTAGGCGAGGGAATGGCAGTTTCCCACTCTTCCATTGCCAATGTATTTGCTTTGCCACACTGTTTGACAGCACTTAGTCCATCAAACGCTGCACTGTCTCGTCGAAAGTGGACACGCCCATCAAGGTGATGCTGCTGACCTAATTGGACATATGCAAAATAAAGAGTCAAACTGAAGATAAAATAGACATAAATTAAATTACACAAAGCAATACAAAAACATGGACAAACCTATGAGAACTGAAAATGCTGGTCTCTTATTCGTGCATACTTGACTAAAATTGGGCCAGTGGAAGCTTTTGGGGCAACGAAATGATCATGAATGAAATATGCCCCATATGGGGACCATCCACTAAACCATGGATGCCTTGATCTCTAGTCCAGTACACTGACCAATAGACTAAGGGGGTTCTCTGAGACTTATATATAGCTGTGTTTTGTGTGGCCAGGCTTTAACAGCAAAAAACATTAATCGTTAAATATTACAGCATACGGTTTTCCACATGGTCTCGTCATTAGCGAGGACCTCGTCCAATGTGTGTAGGGTCAGGATGGGGAAGGGCATTCCATCTGGCGGAGGGGTTGGCGTGCAAGTCATGTTGAGATGCTGGCAAACTTTGCCAAGCATCACACCATTGTGCTCCTGCTGCTGTTGCACGCGCTCCAAAGCGTGCAGGAGGGCAATATCATACTCTGTCACTGTCAATGAAATTTAAACAGACTGTAAAACAAAATGTGAACAGCATATTGTTATAGGTAACACTATAACCACTTGGCCTAACTAAATAAAATGATCTCTTAGTTCCACGAGAAAATAATTCATATCAACATAAAAGTTCAGAATGCATCGGTAGATATATGGTTCTGACCACCCACCCAGATACGCGTTCTCAAAATTTGTCTACACCCTTCTTCTTTTGGACCAATAGGAATAATCCATTTATATTTTCCATAATTATGTGCCTTGTTTAATAAGGGGCGGATACATGATATAAATTGCGCTATAAATTGGCCATTTCCCAATTCAGAGTTATTTAATATTAAAATTCCCAGTTCACGATTAATGAAAATACTCGATCACTGCTGTCGGCTAATATCCCATTCCCAGTTCACGAAGAATTATTTTCCTCATTCCCAGTTCACAGTGAAATGAAAAGCCCATTCCTGAGGAACGGAAATACCCCTTGCCCTAGCCCTGGGACGTATTTTCTTGTAATCCGGGCGATTTTTTTTCCCCTCTCGCTTCGTTTTGAATGCTCCGCCGCTCACCGGAAGTCAACAAACGCCGCCTGGCAGAAAATGGCAGAAAATACCTTACCATGCAAGCAAAGAAATGAAAGTGCGACGAAAGTCCAAAAAGCTTTAGGAACGTCGTGGCGCACATTGGCGGGTAGGCACTGTATATTTTTTCTGTTATGAACTTCAACTTGAGCCACCGGTCGGCGATTTCTGCCGATTTCTTGTTTTCGGCCGTTTCAGCGGCATGGCTCTCACACTAGCTCCGTTTACGGGCGTGGTCAGAGAGGCATGTACCAGGGCTACCCCTTGCCCCATCCCTAATAAGTTTAATGACATCAAAACCTTCAGCCAGGGGCAGGCTAGCTAGTTAAACACTGTGGTAAGATTAAATTAAATCGTTTGAAGTGCTATTCAAGCCTTCACCTGCCCATGGCTAAAGGTTTTGCACTGGTTTGACAGTGTTTGATTTTAAGAAAAGAGCTCCAAAAGAGATGGGCACTCGTGTGAGCGATAATACAGGAAAGGTTAGAAACTGCATACTCAGTGACCGTTTTCTTCCGCTGTACCATTATATTACAGTTCTAATTAAGTCAGTGCATAAATTACATAATCCGATACTATAAAACAGACCGACAAGACAATAATAATGCGCCAAATGAATCAAAATCTCAAAATTCACGATAACTTACAGTCACTTGGAAAATTGCCGCATGGAAGTGTCGCTTCAAATACTCGCTAGATGGCGCTGTGTTTTGCGCTTACGGCAGTACGCTGGTACGTAGGCGCAATGTTGGGCCAACATTACATTGCCAACAGTTGGGTGCAGAGCGCAGATGACGGTCGGTATTACGCTGCGCCTATGTATACTAGCAAACGGTTGCGTTGCCTACCTAAAAACAACGTTGGGCCGATAATGCCATGCTGGCTGGGTCGCTAAAACCGAGTATTTGTAGTTTGTCGCTACACCCGGGGGTGTTGTATAGTATATCGCTAAAACAGGTTGTTCTCAGTAGCATATCACCAGAATCGAATGTTTTTGGTAGTGTAATACTACAATCAGGTGTGTTTGCGTACTTTGTCAGTAGAGCCGGGTGTTTTGTTAATAAAATGATCAAATCATGTTTGTTTGTGTTGCAAATTGCTAGAACCGAGTGTTTATATGGTATATCTCAAGAGCCGACTGGGTTGAGTATTATATCGCTCGTGCCGAGTGTTTTGAGAAGTGTAATAGTGAAATATGGTGTGTTACTGTAGTACATTGTTAAAATCGAGTGTTTCGCGCAGCATGTTGATAGAACCGAGCGTGTTGTGTATTATATCCGTAAAAGCGAGTGTTTTGTGTGTGATATAACTGAAATCGGGTGTTGCGTGTAGCATATCGTTAGATCGGAGTGCTTTGGGCGGTAAGTGGGTGGTAGCATATCGAAAGAGCCGACTGTTTTGAGTAGCATATCGGCCGTACCGAGTGTTTCGGGAAGAGTAATGCTGGAAGATGGTCTGTTACCGTTGTATATTGCTAAAAGCGAGTTTTTTGTACAGCATGTCGATACCACCGAGCGTGTTGTGTAGTATATCCGTAAAACCGAGTGTTTTGTGTGGGATATAACTAAACCCGAGTGTTTTGAGTAGTATATCGCTAGAACCGAGTGTTTTGGTTGTGTAATGCTGGAATCGGGTGTGTTTACGTACTATGTTGGTAGAACTCAGTGTTTTGGTTAATAAAATGATCAAATCATGTTTGTTTGTGTTGCATATCGTTGGAACCGAGTGTTTCATATAATATATCGCCAGAGCCGACTGTTTTTAGTAGTGTATCGCACGAGCGTTTTGATAAGTGTAATACTGGAATTGTGTGTGTTACCCTGGCATATCGCTAAAACCGAGTGTTTGTAGTTTGTCGCAACATCCGGGGGTTTTGTATAGTATATCGCTAAAACAGGTTGTTTTCAGTAGCATATCACCAGAACCGAATGTTTTTGGTAGTGTAATACTACAATCAGGTGTGTTTACGTACTTTGTCAGTAGAACCGGGTTTTTTGTTAATAAAATGATCAAATCTTGTTTGTTTGTTTTGTATATTGCTAGAACCGAGTGTTTATATGGTATATCTCAAGAGCCGACTGGGTTGAGTATTATATCGCTCGTGCCGAGTTTTTTGAGAAGTGTAATATGAAATATGGTGTGTTACTGTAGTACATTGCTTAAAGCGACTGTTTCGTACAGCATGTTGATAGAACCGAGCGTGTTGTGTATTATATCGGTAAAATCGAGTGTTTGGTGTGGGACATAACTAACATCGGGTGTTTCGAGTAGGATATCGCTAGAACCGAGTGTTTTGGTTGTGTAATGCTGGAATCGGGTGTGTTTACGTACTATGTTGGTAGAACTCAGTGTTTTGGTTAATAAAATGATCAAATCATGTTTGTTTGTGTTGTATATCGTTGGAACCGAGTGTTTTATATAGTATATCGCCAGAGCCGACTGTTTTTAGTAGTGTATCGCTCGTAACGAGCGTTTTGATAAGTGTAATGCTGGAATTTTGTGTGTTACCCTAGTATATCGCTAAAACCGAGTGTTTTGTAGTTTGTCGCTACACCCGGGGGTTTTGTATAGTATATCGCTAAAACAGGTTGTTCTCAGTAGCATATCACCAGAACCGAATGTTTTTGGTAGAGTAATATTACAATCAGGTGTGTTCACGTACTTTGTCAGTAGAATCGGGTGTTTTTGTTAATAAAATGATCAAGTCATGTTTGTTTGTGTTGGATATTGCTAGAACCGAGTGTTTATATGGTATATCGCAAGAGCCGACTGTTTTGAGTATTATATCGCTCGTACCGAGTGTTTTGAGAAGTGTAATATTGAAATATGGTGTGTTACTGTAGTACATTGCTAAAAGCGAGTGTTTCGTACAGCATGTTGATAGAACCGAGCGTGTTGTGTATTATATCCGTAAAACCGAGTGTTTTGTGTGGGATATAACTAAAATCGGGTGTTTCGTGTAGCATATCGTTAGATCGGAGTGCTTTGGGCGGTAAGTGGGTCGTAGCATATCGAAAGAGTCGACTGTTTTGAGTAGCATATCGGCCGTACCGAGTGTTTCGGGAAGAGTAATGCTGGAAGATGGTCTGTTACCGTTGTATATTGCCAAAATGGAGTTCTTTGTACAGCATGTCGATACAACCGAGCGTGTTGTGTAGTATATCCGTCAAACCGAGTGTTTTGTGTGGGGTATAACTAAACCCGAGTGTTTTGAGTAGTATATCGCTAGAACCGAGTGTTTTGGTTGTGTAATGCTGGAATCGGGTGTGTTTACGTACTATGTCGGTAGAACTCAGTGTTTTGGTTAAGAAAATGATCAAATCATGTTTGTTTGTGTTGTATATCTTTGGAACCGAGTGTTTTATATAGTACATCGCAAGAGCCGACTGTTTTTGTTTTGGTAGTGTATCGCTCGTAACGAGCGTTTGGATAAGTGTAATGCTGGAATTCTCTGTGTTACCCTGGTATATTGCTAAAACCGAGTGTTCTGTAGTTTGTCGCTACACCCGGGGGTTTTGTATAGTATATCGCTAAAACAGGTTGTTTTCAGTAGCATATCACCAGAACCGAATGTTTTTGGTAGTGTAATACTACAATCAGGTGTGTTCACGTACTTTGTCAGTGGAACCGGGTGTTTTTGTTAATAAAATGATCAAAACATGTTTTTTTGTGTTGTATATTGCTAGAACCGAGTGTTTATATGGTATATCGCAAGAGCCGACTGTTTTGAGTATTATATCGCTCGTGCCGAGTGTTTTGAGAAGTGTAATAGTGAAATACGGTGTGTTACTGTAGTACATTGCTAAAAGCGACTGTTTCGTACAGCATGTTGATAGAACCGAGCGTGTTGTGTATTATATCCGTAAAATCGAGTGTTTTGTGTGGGATATAACTAAAATCGAGTGTTGCGTGTAGCATATCGCTAGAACCGAGTGTTTTGGTTGTGTAATGCTGGAATCGGGTGTGTTTACGTACTATGTTGGTATAACTCAGTGTTTTGGTTAACAAAATGATCAAACCATGTTTGTTTGTGTTGTATATTGCTAGAACCGAGTGTTTATATGGTATATCGCAAGAGCCGACTGTTTTGAGTATTATATCGCTCGTGCCGAGTGTTTTGAGAAGTGTAATAGTGAAATATGGTGTGTTACTGTAGTACATTGCTAAAAGCGACTGTTTCGTACAGCATGTTGATACAACCGAGCGTGTTGTGTATTATATCCGTAAAACCGAGTGTTTTGTGTTGGATATAACTAAAATCGGGTGTTTCGTGTAGCATATCGTTAGATCGGAGTGCTTTGGGCGGTAAGTGGGTCGTAGCATATCGAAAGAGTCGACTGTTTTGAGTAGCATATCGGCCGTACCGAGTGTTTCGGGAAGAGTAATGCTAGAAGATGGTCTGTTACCGTTGTATATTGCCAAAATGGAGTTGTTTGTACAGCATGTCGATACAACCGAGCGTGTTGTGTAGTATATCCGTCAAACTGAGTGTTTTGTGTGGGGTATAACTAAACCCGAGTGTTTTGAGTAGTATATCGCTAGAACCGAGTGTTTTGGTTGTGTAATGCTGGCATCGGTTGTGTTTACGTACTATGTCGGTAGAACTCAGTGTTTTGGTTAATGAAATGATCAAATCATGTTTGTTTGTGTTGTATATCTTTGAAACCGCGTGTTTTATATAGTATATCGCAAGAGCCGACTGTTTTTGTTTTGGTAGTGTATCGCTCGTAACGAGCGTTTGGATAAGTGTAATGCTGGAATTCTCTGTGTTACCCTGGTATATCGCTAAAACCGAGTGTTTGTAGTTTGTCGCTACACCCGGGGGTGTTGTATAGTATATCGCTAAAACAGGTTGTTTTCAGTAGCATATCACCAGAACCGAATGTTTTTGGTAGTGTGCTACTACAATCAGGTGTGTTTACGTACTTTGTCAGTAGAACCGGGTGTTTTTGTTAATAAAATGATCAAGTCATGTTTGTTTGTGTTGTATATTGCTAGAACCGAGTGTTTATATGGTATATCGCAAGAGCCGACTGTTTTGAGTATTATATCGCTCGTGCCGAGTGTTTTGAGAAGTGTAATAGTGAAATATGGTGTGTTACTGTAGTACATTGCTAAAAGCGAGTGTTTCGTACAGCATGTTGATACAACCGAGCGTGTTGTGTATTATATCCGTAAAACCGAGTGTTTTGTGTGGGATATAACTAAAATCGGGTGTTTCGTGTAGCATATCGTTAGATCGGAGTGCTTTGGGCGGTAAGTGGGTGGTAGCATATCGAAAGAGTCGACTGTTTTGAGTAGCATATCGGCCGTACCGAGTGTTTCGGGAAGAGTAATGCTGGAAGATGGTCTGTTACCGTTGTATATTGCTAAAAGCGAGTTTTTTGTACAGCATGTCGATACAACCGAGCGTGTTGTGTAGTATATCCGTAAAACCGAGTGTTTTGTGTGGGATATAACTAAAACCGAGTGTTTTGTGTGGGATATAACTAAACCCGAGTGTTTTGAGTAGTATATCGCTAGAACCGAATGTTTTTGGTAGTGTAATACTACTGTAACAGGCCCTACTAAGGGCAAGACCAAGATGTGTGGGTCATTTTGTTGGGGAACCTCCCAGCAAAACGCGTTTGAAGAATTAATCAACTTGCTGACCACAACACCCCCTCTCGGTTATGCCGATTTCAAGTTTCCCTTTGAGCTACATATCGACGCCAGTCTCCAAGGTCTTGGGGCTGTCCTCTATCAACGTCAAAACGATGTTGATCGCGTTGTAGCGTATGCCAGCAGGGGTCTTTCCTCATCGGAAAGAAACTATCCAGCCCACAAACTGGAATTTTGGGCACTGAAGTGGTCAGTTACTGATAAATTTAAAGATTATCTGTACGGGTCAAAATTCACGATCATGACTGACAATAATCCTCTGACTTACGTGCTGACAACTGCTCGACTTGACGCCACAGGCCATAGATGGCTTTCTGACCTCGCAAACTTTGATTTTGCGATTAAATATGGAAGCGGAAAGTCAAAAGTGGACGCAGACGCCCTATCTAGATTGCCGTGCACAATAACACCAGACGTGACATCCGCCATCTGCCATTATCAGTGCGTACCATGCGTCGAAACACTATTGACACCTCCGTCTGTCGTTGAACAGTTGTAGAGTACCCACTTACCAACACTGACAGCCAGTGACTGGGTACGATGGCAGTCTATGGACCCAAACATTTCGACGGTCATAAAATCTCTGAGAGGAGGGGCTGTAGACGGTAATCCCAGCGTGAAAACCCTCTTACGTCACTCTGACTCCCTGGTCTTCCGTAACGGGGTTTTATACAAGAAGCGTGTGATTCACGAGGAGGAAGTTTTTCAACTGATTCTCCCCACTCAGTTCCATACGGCCGCAATACGAGGTGTAAATGACGATATCGGTCACTTAGGCCGAGATAAGACAGTCGACTTATTACAACAACGCTACTACTGGGCTGGTATGTCACGTGACGCGGACGAACACATTAAAAAGTGCATGAAGTGTATCAGACGCAAGGCAAAAACACAAACAGTGCCACTTGTCGCCATCAAAACAACGCGACCTCTAGAGCTCCTCTGTATGGACTACTTATCACTGGAGGAGTCCAAGGGGAAGATCAAAGATATATTTGTCATCACTGATTATTTTACACGCTTCGCGACAGCAATTCCAACGAAAGATCAGACTGCTCGCACTACTGCGAATGCCCTTTTCAAGACTTTTGTAACCACCTACGGGTTGCCTATGTCGGGTTATGTCGGATACGAAAATCTAGGACCACGCCCTACCACCCTATGGGAAACGGTCAGGTGGAAAGGTTTAATTCCACATTGCTGGGCATGCTAGGCACTTTACCACCAAATCATAAGACTAACTGGAAGGACTATGTATCACCTTTAGTTCACGCGTATAACTGCACTAAAAACGATACAACTGGGTTTTCCCCATTCTTTTTAATGTTTGGGAGACAGCCTCGACTACCCGTCGATATCTCTCTGGGCGTTCGAGAAGGCGAAGCCATTCTCAGCCAATTCCACACCGATTTTGTGAAGAAATTAAAGGCGCGCTTAGATTACGCGTATATGGTCGCAGCGTCTCGAACAGATGCGCAACAGGGCCGACAGAAGAGCGACTACGATTCCCGTCGACTGCTAACCAGTGTGGCTTTATCTGCGGGAGATCGGGTACTCGTGAAAGTGACCGGGATGGAGGGCCCTCATAAGCTGGCAAATCGCTGGTCTGATCAGGCGTATATTGTGCTGGAACAGCCCAATGCCACAATCCCTGTGTATAAAGTGCGGAAAGAAGGCGGAGAAGGCAGGATTCGAGTCCTACACAGGAACATGTTATTGCCCATTGGGGCGCTTAAAACTGAAGTGTTAATCACGCCTACCAAGCCATGTCCCAAGTCTTGTGCAAAGGACGTCGATGTCAGCGATACCGAATCGGATGTCGCAGAAATATGTATATCCTATAAGACGCCTGCTGGATTGACCAGAAACAGTCAAACACGACCACCATTACCTGACCAGTCTGTTACTGTTGCACCTGATCGAGTGGATAAACCGATTGCAGACATTGTGCATAATGAAGTAGAGTCTGAGAAGGTTCAGGATAATGACGGTGATGAAGATGTAAATAGCGTGGGTGTAGTGGAAGAGCTGGTGTCTGGGCATGGAAGTCCACAACCGGCGGAAGCTGAGGCTAACGCAGAATGCGAAGAGCCAGTGCCTCCAGACATTGATAAATTGTCTGCAACGGTGCCACGTCGCTCTGGGCGTACACGTCGCACTCCGGAGAGGTATACCTCCGGCGATTATGTAATGTCTCCTGTTATCGTTGCCGACAACGATGAACAGGAATTAGAAATATTTGTTTGAATGTATAACGTGTGTATGAATGTATGACCAGAATGACTAATGGATGTGATGATGTGGGTTATACCACTTATTACATTATTATGAAGTATTATTTTATTGCAGTTGCAGGTGCTGCAGAATTGTCGATATTATATGTGTATGCGTATGTAATAATTATTATCCCAATTTTTGTGTGTGCGATGTAGCATGCTGTCGTTTGTCATGTCAAGGGACGACATGATTTTAACCCCGGGGGCATTGTAACAGGCTTTAATATCACAGATTATTCATCATTGGCATGCCATATATTCACTTTTCATTCTGGTACTTGGTGGCACTATACTATAAATGTTTTCACGTCGCCATGGCCACCTCATTTCATCTCATTTCATTGGCCAATCGCTTCATACTCATCGCTCATTGGTCATTACTTGGAGGTGACATGTGACGCGGGCTTTTGTATCGTGGGTACGATCCCTTGCTCGTGATCCGTCGCCGTTGGCATATCGCTGACGGCTTGACTCTTTGTTCATTTATCTGTCATTTCTATTACCAGGTATGTACCTCTCATTTTCATTTCAATTTAACTCTTACTTTCATTCATCGATCATATCATTAGACAATCATAAAACCTAGTATTATAATGGTATCTTTAGTTTATATAATTGTGTGGGACAAAAGTCCTTAACTAGAATTTAGTTATATTTTGTAGCAGCGTTTTATGAACGCCTGCACTTGCTCGTGATCCGTCGCCGTTGGCATATCGCTGACGGCTTGAGTCTTTGTTTATTTACCTGTCATTTCTATTACCAGGTGTCTAATAAACTACCCGAATCTACACTTGGACTATGTTCTTCATGTCCGGTCGTCGATAACTTCAGTGACGGCAGCAACGGCTACCCAAACTGTCACACTACAATCAGGTGTGTTTACGTACTATGTCGGTAGAACTCAGTGTTTTGGCTAATAAAATGATCAAATCATGTTTGTTTGTGTTGTATATCTTTGGAGCCGAGTGTTTTATATAGTATATCGCAAGAGCCGACTGTTTTTAGTAGTGTATCGCTCGTAACGAGCATTTTGATAAGTGTAATGCTGGAATTTTGTGTGTTACCCTGGTATATCACCAGAACCGAATGTTTTTGGTAGTGTAATACTACAATCAAGTGTGTTCACGTACTTTGTCAGTAGAACCGGGTGTTTTTGTTAAAAGCATGATCAAATCATGTTTGTTTGTGTTGTATATTGCTAGAACCGAGTGTGTATATAGTATGTCGCAAGAGCCGACTGTTTTTAGTAGTGTATCGCTCGTAACGAACGTTTTGATAAGTGTAATACTGGAATTTTGTATGTTACCCTGGTATATCGCTAAAACCGAGTGTTCTGTAATTTGTCGCTACACCCGGGGGTTTTGTATAGTATATCGCTAAAACCGGTTGTTTTCAGTAGCATATCACCAGAACCGAATGTTTTTGGTAGTGTAATACTACAATTTTTGTTAATAAAATGATCAAATCATGTTTGTTTGTGTTGTATATTGCTAGAACCGAGTGTTTATATGGTATATCGCAAGAGCCGACTGTTTTGAGTATTATATCGCTCGTGCCGAGTGTTTTGAGAAGTGTAATAGTGAAATATGGTGTGTTACTGTAGTACATTGCTAAAAGCGACTGTTTCGTACAGCATGTTGATAGAACCGAGCGTGTTGTGTATGATATCCGTAAAATCGAGTGTTTTGTGTGGGATATAACTAAAATCGGGTGTTGCGTGTAGCATATCGTTAGATCGGAGTGCTTTGGGCGGTAAGTGGGTGGTAGCATATCGAAAGAGTCGACTGTTTTGAGTAGCATATCGGCCGTACCGAGTGTTTCGGGAAGAGTAATGCTGGAAGATGGTCTGTTACCGTTGTATATTGCTAAAAGCGAGTTTTTTGTACAGCATGTCGCTACCACCGAGCGTGTTGTGTAGTATATCCGTAAAACCGAGTGTTTTGTGTGGGATATAACTAAATCCGAGTGTTTTGAGTAGTATATCGCCAGAACCGAGTGTTTTGGTTTGTGTAATGCTGGAATCGGGTGTGTTTACGTACTATGTCGGTAGGACTCAGTGTTTTGGTTAATAAAATGATCAAATCATGTTTGTTTGTGTTGTATATCGTTGGAACTGAGTGTTTTATATAGTATATCGCAAGAGCCGACTGTTTTTAGTAGTGTATCGCTCGTAACAGGCGTTTTGATAAGTGTAATACTGGAATTTTGTTTGTTACTTTGGTATATTGCTAAAACCGAGTGTTCTGTAGTTTGTCGCTACACCCGGGGGTTTTGTATAGTATATCGCTAAAACAGGTTGTTTTCAGTAGCATATCACCAGAACCGAATGTTTTTGTTATTGTAATACTACAATCAGGTGTGTTTACGTGCTTTGTCAGTAGAACCGGGTGTTTTTGTTAATAAAATGATCAAATCATGTTTGTTGGTGTTGTATATTGCTAGAACGGAGTGTTTATATGGTATATCGCAAGAGCCGATTGTTTTGAGTATTATATCGCTCGTGCCGAGTGTTTTGAGAAGTGTAATAGTGAAATATGGTGTGTTACTGTAGTACATTGCTAAAAGCGAGTGTTTCGTACATCATGTTGATAGAAGCGAGCGTGTTGTGTATTCTATCCGTAAAACCGAGTGTTTTGTGTGGGACATAGCCAAAATCGGGTATTTCGTGTAGCATATCGTTAGATCGCAGTGGTTTGGACGGTAAGTGGGTGGTAGCATTCGCAAGATGGCGGACGCATAAGGTCAGGCGTTCGGATGGTCTAAACTATATCCCGATTTCTTTCACTAACTGGCGAACTATATCAACCAAACGCGAGTATAATACATGGGGAAGAAAGCAAGGAAGCGTCGTAGAACAAACAGCATGGATATCGTGAACAAAAAGGCTAATATGATCAGTGAAAGTTCGTCGCCCACATCTGACATGGGCGATAAAGAGGGCAGCGAGCTGGAGTTGGAACCAATGGCAACTATGTCAACAAAGGAACACTCGACGCGCATGCCTATCATGGCTGAGAAGTCTATTGAACTTCTCCATGAAAGATTGGAGGACATAGCGACTCAGCAAGAGACGCATAATATTGAACTGTATGAGAAAGAAGGGATACCTGAAAAATTGGAAGTGGAAACTGGTGATTTGGCGAGTCGAAGGGAAATCATGAGGTTTGAAAATGAAGATCTCAAAAAGGAGGTAAGCTTGTTGAAAGGCTTTGTGATACGTCAGGATGAGACTCTACGAAGAGTAAAAGAAGAACTAATCGATCTTAAATGGAGAAGTATGAGAAACAATTTACTATTTCACAACGTACCAGAAGCTAAACATGGTCACACTGAGGATTGTGAGCAGGCCATATTTGCCGATCTGGCCCGCCACGGGTTCAAACGCACCCCTGTGGTTGAACGGTGTCACCGCGTGGGAACGCGTTATCAAGAGAACGCTTGATCCAGACACATCGTGGTGAAATTTCTCTGCCACAAAGACGTTGAGGACATCTTGACTTTCGCCAAATGCCACCTTCCTAAAGGAAAAGACGTAATTAAAGTCACCCCTCATAACCCACCAGAAATCTTCGAGCGGAGGAAATGCTTTGGCGAGCAGGCGCACACAGCCAGGGCACGCAGTGCTCCCCACCCTGTTAAAACCAATATCACCAACGATGCATTATACATCAACAATGAACGTCAGCGTGATCGCTTACCTGCACTGACGGCAAAAGATCTGCTACTGCTTACTCCGCTGGAACGAGAGAAGCTGATCAACGAGGCGCCGCTAGCCCAGAACCCTAGGCTGTGTCAGTGTGTGGGCTGAAACACAGCCTAGTCGCATTCCATAGTAAAATTCTGGTCTGGAACAACCCCATTTCAGGGTTGTTTGACTTTGAGCAAGTGTAGCTCTGATTCTCCTTTGCTGTGGGAAAAGTTTGATAACAGAAACAAACCTTAATCCTTTTCTTAATACTTCCTGACAAGTAATGACTAATCAAATAAGTTACCTTTCTTGAAAGGCAAAAATAATCTAGTCTGTCACCAGAAATTCATATGAAAACATGTGTTTTCACTGACCCAATGACTGGGTCCCTGAACAATGAACCAATTAGCATGGCTTATAATATCATGTGATGACATTGCACATGTGCAGTGAACAACTTCCTGTAAAAAAAATGGTGGTGTTGTCCATTTTTATGCCAGTAGGCAATTATGGATCCTTTTGAAGAGTTCAACAACCTTGGAAGAGTTCATACATCAGTAATTATATGTAGAAAAGTACTTTTACATTGTTGAAACTAATTATGAAAGCTGTACGTAAATAATTCAATTTGTCATGTGAAGTTGATTTCTCACTATAGAATGCTACATGGCTATGATTCTTCAACCATAGCCATGGATTCATGGCTAAGGCGCCGCTGATGATTCCTGGTGATTGCCCCACTGAAACTGGGTCTCTAATAGCGATAGCTGCCTCCGTTCAAAGTATGAATGATATCCGTTTGGCGTACAAAAAACTACACCTCGGTCCGGCCAGGACTCGGGCAGCCCACATTTCAGCTGCATTTCGCCTTGCTGACGCATCAGGGAATATCCTAGAGGGGTGGCAAGACGACGGGAACCACGGGACAGGAAGACACCTCCGCTATCTCCTCCAAAGACAGAAAATGACTAATATCGCGGTGTTCATCATCAGACATCAACATACCACTGTTATTGGCTCCAGTAAATTTAGACTGCATGAGAAATCAGTCAACTCGGCGTTGACAAAGTACGAGGAACTGAGGCTACAAACGTGAGCTGTAACGGACATACCAGCCGAAGACTGTGATTATGGCCACAATGTGCTTGTGGCCAATGTAACGCTTCAGCTCAATCATGCATGTAATCGTTTAACTGCAGCGACTCCAAAACGAGTTAATGTCGGTAATGCCTGTCGTTCACCTAACATCGCCATACACCCCCCCCTCCCCCGTTCTCTGCGATGAGTCCTTCCCCACCGAGCGCCCCTTTGCACAGCTCGTGCGTAGGGGGTCCTGGTGCACCAGGGTAGGAGGCACCCACCCCCCCACTGGCCTCCCATTTCGATCACCCTGTTAGTTCGCTGAAAGCCACTAAATTGGCACTCGACTTCACTTACATTTCACTCATTCCAACCCCTACGACTCGTCCCTACGACTCATCCCTACGACCGAGCAGTCCCTGTTCTGAGCTCGGGTACCAGGCCACCGCTTGGCATTGGGTAGGTTCCGGTTAACCAGAGCGGAACAGATACCCCGCCCCCCCCCTCGGTTCTCCATGTCATGTAGAAGTTCGTTGCATTTGTGGAAATGTTTTATAAGCCACTCTGTTATATTACTCAATGACCATCGCACTAATTTGGTTCATCGGATGTTCCGAAACGGTGAACCTAAATGTAAATATTCATGTTTATTGTGTTTGTATTGCCCGCATGTTTTGAGTTATGGTTCCGATACACAGTTATTCATACAAAAGCAGTGTGTGATAATGTTCATCATATCTCCTGTCATATCTGGGTTGTTTAACTTTGTTGGTAATGTGTCACATCTATACAAAGCCTGGTTGAACTTGAAATATATGTATAATTAATACTATGGATGGTGACGATAGCTTAAGAAATTTTGGAACTATGCAAAATCAATCTTTGATCGAAGTCCTAAGACTAGGGGAAAGAATTATCACTGACGATACTTCTGTGGAACCTGAGCCAATACAGCATTCTCCTTATTTTAATGATGAAGAAATGTCGCACGTCTTAAAAAGTAAACAGAACCATTTCTGTATACTAAGTCTAAACATATGTTCCATTTCATCAAAATTTGATGAACTCAGATTGTTTATAGAGTGGATCAAGGGAAATGATTTAGAATTCTCTGCTATATGTATACAAGAAACTTGGCTATCGGATGATTCGGATACTGCATATTATCAGTTAGACAACTATAAGTTAATTTCTAAGGGTAAATATTGTAGTACTCGTGGTGGATTATTAATTTATTTGCATGATAAATATCAGTACAAAGAACTTGTACCACTGGTTATATCAGATATCTGGGAAGGTCAATTCATTGAAATAGGCGGGTGTTCCTCAGAAAAAAAACTTATAATAAGGAATATATACAGGCCCCCTTGTGATACCAATGCAAATTATGAAATATTTACGGAGGAGATGGGACGTGTCCTCAATGTCTATGGAGGAAACCACAGTGAGGTCATTATTGCTGGTGACTTTAACATAGATTTATTAGGACTAAACGAGAAACCAGCGTTTAATGATTATTTTGACACAGTTATCTCTTCAAGCTTCTTCCCTAAAATTACTCTTCCTACGAGACTATCGAAACATAGGGTACCCTAATAGATAATTTTCTTTGCAAATTAACGCCGAATACTTTAAATACAACAGCGGGTATTTTAACAAAGGCGACGTCAGATCACTTTCCATATTTTATCTGCTTAAACATTGATATTCGTAATGCCAATCAAAAGCCCCTCTCATATAATGGTACGTAAATCTGACCCTGAAGCGATTATAAATTTCAAAAAGTATATCGCAGACTCCAACGTATTTAATAAACTCCACGTAGACATGACTACAGATCCGAACCACAATTACGAGATATTAGATGATACAATACAAAAAGCCAAAGTAATATCAATGCCTGTCAAACGAGTTAAATTTAATAAACGCAAGCACAAAAAGTCTGACTGGATTACTAACGGCCTAATGAAATCGATATCTTTCAGAGACAACCTTTATAGACAACTCAAAAAGACACCAGTGAACAATGATGAATATGAAATGCTTAAAACTAACTTAAAGACGTATAACAGAATCCTAAAACAAAATATACAATCAGCAAAGCAGATACACTACAGCAATCGTTTTAATCACTACAAAAAGGACATGAAAAATACTTGGATTGAAATAAAAAAGATCTTAAATAACACAAGACATAAAGACAGGTTTCCACAGATATTTAATATTGATGGCATCCCTGTAACGGACAAACTTGTCATAGCTAATAGTTTTAATAGATTTTTCGTGAATGGCGCAACAAATATCTGTCATAAAATACAAAAACCGAATAATATAACGTTTAGTGACTATCTGAAACAGGCCCCATGTAAAACGGAACTTAATTTCCGGCCAATAGATAAGCATGAGACGTTACGAATTATTAATGGGCTAAAACCCAAATCTAGCTCTGGGCATGATGAACTATCAGTTAAATTACTTAAAATCATAAAAGCTGAAATAAGCGAAACTGTCACGTTCATCTTTAACCAGTCTATAGCCACAGGAATGTTTCCAGACAGGCTTAAACTAGCGAAAGTTATTCCAATCTTAAAGAAAGGTGATGAGGCAAATATAGATAATTATCGACCAATCTCAATCCTACCAGCTATCTCTAAGGTATTTGAAAAAGCAATATTCAACCAACTATATGAACATTTTCACATTGAAAAACTGTTTAACCCCGGCCAATATGGATTTAGAAAAAAACACTCTACAGAGCTAGCTACATTGGAACTCATAGACTGAACCATTCAAAAACTAGACCAAGGGGATATTCCTATAAGTATCTACCTTGACTTGTCTAAAGCCTTTGACACTCTTAATCATAATATACTTACGGCAAAATTAAAACACTATGGAGTGACTGGCAACTCGTTAACTCTTTTACAAAACTATATTTCCAATCGCAAGCAATATGTAAGCATTGATAATGTTGAATCTGCTCGACTTAACCTTTCCCGCGGAGTTCCCCAAGGATCAATTTTAGGACCTCTCCTTTTCATAATATATGTTAACGATATCGAAAATGCAAGTGAATTTTTTAAAGCTATAATATATGCAGAATACACCACACTCCTTAGCACTCTGGAGACAGATACATCAAATATCGTAGAAATAAATGCGGAACTATCGAAAATAAACGACTGGTTAAAAGTAAATGAACTGTGTCTGAATACACGTAAAACAAAGTTCATGCTATTCCATATGCCACAAAAGAAAATACGTTCTCCTGATATCTATATAGATGGAAAGAAAATAGAACAAGTGAATAGCTTCAATTTACTAGGTCTCACAATTGATAAACATTTGAATTGGCACTGCCATACGTGTAAAGTAGCGACAAAAATTAATAAGGTTACGGGTATACTCTACAAGTTGAAAAATGTACTTCCTCCACATATCCTAGTCACTATTTATAATTCTCTAATTCTGCCGCACCTATACTATTGCATACTTGCATGGGGTCACCAGATAGATAGACTAAGCAAACTTCAAAGGAAGGCAATTAGGATTATTACTAATAACAGATATGGAGTGATCCAAGATGGCGGTGGAGTAGGTGCGTCGATTAGGGAGCTCTGATAAATATCTACGTGTTTATCGGATCACCTGCCAACAACACACTGGTAATGCACTAAAAAAAATTGGGAAAGAATGCAAGAAAGAGATATCGAACAAAGAGCGACAACACCACCAGTAAACGGCTGTATTTTAACAGTGAACAACAAACGATGAACGATAATACCGTCAGCGAGGACCTGCCAGTGGCGTCGCCACAGCAACACCAAACAATAGAGTCACCCCAACCGGGTGAGCAGGCCAGCATCACGGACTCACTGAACCAAATTCACATCAAGTTGGATTTAATATCAGCACAACAGGATATCCATTCTTCAGAAATTCATGGACGAGATGGAATAGTTGATCAGCTGGCACAAGCTGCTATAAATAAAGGTGAGAATGCTGGACAAATAGCCACTCAAGACCATGATATCTTGGACCTTAGGAAGGAGTTTGCAGTGTTGAAAACCGTGGTTATAAAACAGGACTTGGAGATTCAGAAGCTAAAAAGTGAATGCCTAGACCTGAAAAGCAGATCAATGAGAAGCAACGTTCTCATTCATAATGTGCAAGAAGACCCCAAAACCGAGAAAAGCACACAAGAAGATTGTGAAGCCAAAATATTAGAACTTTTGAAAAAGCATGGCTTTACTGGGACCCCAACCATCGAGCGGTGCCACCGTTTAGGGCCGTTTATCCCTAACAGATCCTACCCCCGACCCATCGTTGCAAAATTGTTATGCTACAAGGACACAGAATCTATCCTGAACTTCTCCCGGACACGACTTCCGAAGGGAAAAGATTCGTTGAGATTTACTCCCCAGTACCCACAAGAAATCCTGGAGAAGCGGCGCGGCTTTGGGGAGTTGGCCGAGGTCGCCCGTGAGCAGGCCGCCCCCCACACTGTCCGGACAAGGATTACTAATGATTGTCTCTATGTCAATAACGAGAGACAAAGGGATATCCTCTTACCGCTAACTGCTTCGGAGATACTCCGCGCCGATCCCGGAGATGACACCTATACAGACACGGACCTCCACCTCGCCCAGGGAGAGACAGCGACATCAGGATCATCCCAGGTATTCTCATCCGTCGCCCAGGTCAAGACCGTACAGGAAGTTCGTCGCGCGTATCGCAGATTGGTGTCCGACCCTGCGCGCGCCGGTGCCCTGCACAACGTCGCCGCCTTTCGGCTGTCAGGGGGTACGGATGGCTGGCAGGACGACGGCAATCACGGCTCAGGGCGCTACATCAAGAACATTCTCAGCCGACGCGGACTGACAAACCTTCTGGTGGTCACAACAACGTGCGGTCTTCACCCCCAACAGCCTGGCCTCGGTAAATTCAAAGTCATCGACCCAGCTTTGGACTCGGCACTGAATAGGTTCCAACATCAAGTTACTAAGTAAGCCAAAACGTCGAATTATCCTCATTAACAAAGTTAATGCAAGCACTACGTGTGTAAAACAAGACAGTGGTTCAAATGTTTGTACCAAACAGCTGATTCTAGTGAAATGGCGAGGAGGCCTCTGAGTTATGGGTGAGGAGGTCTCGGAGTTATTGACGAGGAAGCCTTTGAGTTACGGGTGAGTAGTTCTGAGTCATAGGCGAGGCGGCCTGGGAGTTATGGGTGAGGAAGTCAGAACGTTATGGTGAAGAGGTCTGGGAGTTACGGGTGAGGAAGAATTTTGAAAGTTATGGGCGAGGAGGTCTGGGAGTTCTGGGTGAGTAGTTTTGTGAGTCATGGATGAGGAGGCTTTGGATTTATTGGTGATGAATTCAGAAAGTTATGGGTGAGGAGGTCTGGGAGTTATGAGTGACGTGGTCTGAGAGTTATGGGTGAGCATGTCGGGGCGCTATGGGTGAGTAGGCCTGGGAGTTCTGGGTGAGAAGGCCTGGGCCTTGCGGGCGAGGAGACCTGGGCGTTATCTGTGCGGAGGTCAGAGATTTATGGGATTAAGGCATGGGAGTTATGGTTGAGGAGGCCTTTGCGTTATAGATGAGGACGCCAGGGAGTTCTGGGTGAGGACGCCTAGGATTTCTGGGTAAGGAAGCCTGGGCGTCATAGGCGAGGAAGTCTTGGAGCTATGGTTGAGGAAACCCTGGAGTTATGGGTGAGGAGGCCTTGGAGTTATTGGTGAGGAGGCCTGGGAATTATGGGTGATGAATTCAGAAAGTTATGGGTGAGGAGGTCTGGGAGTTCTGGGTGAGTAGTTTTGTGAGTCATGGATGAGGAGGCCTTGGATTTATTGGTGATGAATTCAGAAAGTTATGGGTGAGGAGGTCTGGGAGTTATGAGTGACGTGGTCTGAGAGTTATGGGTGAGCATGTCTGGGCGCTATGGGTGAGTAGGCCTGGGAGTTCTTTGTGAGAAGGCCTGGGCCTTGCGGGCGAGGAGACCTGGGCGTTATCTGTGCGGAGGTCAGAGATTTATGGGATTAAGGCATGGGAGTTATGGTTGAGGAGGCCTTTGCGTTATAGATGAGGACGCCAGGGAGTTCTGGGTGAGGACGCCTAGGATTTCTGGGTAAGGAAGCCTGGGCGTCATGGGCGAGGAAGTATTGGAGCTATGGTTGAGGAAACGTTGGAGTTATGGGTGAGGAGGCCTTGGAGTTATTGGTGAGGAGGCCTGGGAATTATGGGTGAGGATTCCTTCGAGCTATGGGCGAGGAGGTCTAGGAGTTATGGGTGAGGAGGTCTGAGAGTTATGAGTGAGAAAGTCTGAGATTTATGGCGAGGAGGCCTAGGTGTTATGGGTGAGGAAGGCTGGGCGTTATGGTTAAGAAGGCCAGGGAGTTCTGGGTGAGGAGGCCTGGGCGTTATGGGTGCGGTGGTCAGAGAAGTATGGGAAGGGAGGTGTGGGGGTTATGGGTGAAGAGGCCTGGGCGTTATGGGTGATGAGGCCAGGGAGTTCTAGGTGAGGGCGCCTGGGATTTGTGAGTGAGGAGGCCTGGGCGTTATGGGCGAAGAGGAATGGGCGTTATGGGTGAGGAGGCCTGGGAGTTATGGGTGAGGAGTTCTGAGATTAATGGGTGAGGAGACCTTGGAATTATGGGTGAGGAGGCCTGGGAGTTATACCTGAGGAGTTCCGGGAGTTATGGGTGAGTAGGCCTGGGCCGTATGGGTGAGGAGGCCTGGGAGTTTTTGGTGAGGAGTTCTGGGAGTTATGGGCAAGCGGCCTGGGAGTTTTGGGCGAGGAGGCCTCTGAGTTATGGGTGAGGAGGTCTCGGAGTTATTGACGAGGAAGCCTTTGAGTTACGGGTGAGTAGTTCTGAGTCATGGGCGAGGCGGCCTGGGAGTTATGGGTGAGGAAGTCAGAACGTTATGGTGAAGAGGTCTGGGAGTTACGGGTGAGGAAGAATTTTGAAGTTAATGCAAGCACTCCGTGTGTAAAACAAGACAGTGGTTCAAATGTTTGTACCAAACAGCTGATTCTAGTGAAATGCTACTTGCCGTGTCTCTCTCCCCCCCCCCCCCCACCCCGGCCGTGTATTGGTGTTCGCTGCCTATTGACTGCAATCATGGTTAATTACGTGTTATACGAGTGCACTGCACCGCTTGCTGGTACTCCTGTTTACTGACCGCTCTGCAAAACAATGTTGATTTCTCCAAGCCACGTCGAAGCAGGCCTACTGTTGCTCCAACTGAGCAGAAACCCGCTGACCTTAAAACTGTAAACTAGTGGGCCCAATATTTTGCAATGTGTCCACAGGCATGTTTTTTGTACTCCCTTCGAGCCCTATACCTGTTCCGTGAGCGTGGGCTTGTTGGTGTCAGGGACATCGTAGAGGTTTGGCAATCAATGCACACTAAGCTAGGTTTCCTGGGGCTCGAGTTGTTCAGGGCTCGGGTTATTCTTATTGTGACAAGACTTGAATTAACTCCCACTTGCCCCTCTCACCTTTGCCTCCCCTTTTATCGCCCTCCCTGTGACGCACACGGGCTAGCCCCAAGTGTCCCTAGAAAACGTCACACGGGACAACACACGGTCATAAGCGATGTCCGCGCCTCTGGCTCGCGATCTTACCGCTCATCTAAGCGATATAAGGTATGCGTCAAGTTCTTTGAAATCTGTTATATATTGTTAATGGTTTAAAAATAGGTGTACAGTATTATGCTTATTATGGCAGCAAAGGTTGAAGAATGCGATATAACATTATAAATGGTAAACCATTGTATGTTCAAAATCCGTCACCAGTGTTGTTATTTGGTAGTGTGTATATTTCAATGAGCACCCTAGGGTACGCATACTGTTTTTGTGGATGCCGCCATCCACGGATGTATTTGCTATTGTTACTTTAATTTTGTGTTATTATATTTTCACTTCATCGCATCACTCTCGCGTTGGTCTTATTGGGGTAATGAAAGTATTGTTTATGCTCGTATTTAATGCCTGTGGATGTAAATGAATTTTTGCTACAGTTAGGAGGAGCTAAAAAGAACTCACTGGTCGAACTTTTAAACCCCAATAATGGTAATATCCGAGATGTGGACCCTGCTAACCAATATATTCAGCATTCTCCGTATTATGAGTTAGATCAATTGGATCCTGTTCTGCAAAACAGGACCGATGATTTTTCCATTCTTAGTATGAATGTGGCCAGTATCAATGCCAAGATCGATGAACTTCAAATAATGATTGATATGTTATATAAGCAAAATATTGTATTTTCCGCTTTATGTATACAAGAGTCCTGGTTAACCGACATGTCAGATACATCCCTATTTCATATTGAGGGATATACACTTATATCCAAAGGTAAAACTTGCAGTGAGCATGGTGGGCTAATGATATATTTAAAAGATACTCTAAGCTTCACGGTCCTAGATATTCCTATTGATTCTGAAATTTGGGAAGGTCAATTTGTAAAGGTAAAGGGATCTGATAAAACTATTATACTAGGAAATATATATAGGCCACCATGCGACATTAATGAAAATTACTGGACCTTTACTGAGGAATTTTCAAAAATCTTATCTCTCTTTGAGAGAAAGAGCGGTGAATTATTAGTAACCGGAGATTTCAATATTGACTTACTTCAAATCAATGAAAAAGCAGCATTTAGTAATTATGTTGACACTATCACATCCCTCGGCTTTTTCCCAAAGATTACATTTCCAACAAGACTTTCAAAGTATAAAGGAACCCTTATAGATAATTTTCTGGTACGAATATCTCCTGCCATGCAATCTGCTGTTTCTGGTATTTTAGTGAAATCGATTTCAGACCACTTCCCGTATTTCCTCAGCCTAGACTTACAGCAAAAGGCAACGAGGAAATCACCCGCATACGTCACAATTAAAAATAATGATCCTGCTACAATTAATTTGTTTACTGATCATGTGGTAGATTTTGATGTGTTTAGTAGACTGAACCATGAAATGGGAACTGATCCTAACCTAAATTACGATATCTTACAGGATATCTTAGTAAAATCTAAAGAAATGTTTTTGTCGGATAAAGTCGTGAAGTTTAATAAAAAAAAGCATAAAATGTCGAACTGGATTTCGAACGGTATCATCAAATCTATTGCATTTAAGGATCGACTGTATAAGAAACTTAAGACGACTCCGTCTACCAGTTCACAATATAATACGTTAAAAATAAATTTTAAAACTTATAATAATATTTTAAAACAATGTATTCGTACCGCAAAAAAAGATTACTATTATAATTACTTCGATAAGTGTAAGGGGGATATAAAAAGAACGTGGCAAGCGATTAACACAGTCCTGAATAACAATAGGGCGAAGAATAAATCATTGCCTGAGGAATTTAGCATAAATAGAGAACTTATTAGTGACAAAGTAGTCGTAACAAATACTTTTAATGCATTCTTCTCTTCTGTTGGTTCGACAGCCTGTGAAGGACTTCGAACTGAAGACCATCCCTCTTTCTCTCAATACCTTGGATCACCGGCTACTTCCAAAATGAACTTTGAGCTTATAACCAAAGCAACAGTTGAAAAAAATCATCGATGGTCTCAAACCTAAACAAAGCACTGGGGATGATGGGCTATCTGTGAAACTACGTAAGGTATTAAAATTCGATATAAGTGAGTCACTGGCCTTAATCATTAATCAATCGCTTTCTACAGGAATATTCCCTGACAAATTGAAAATTGCAAAGATAACTCCGGTTTTTAAGAAAGGAGATGCTTCCAATATCGACAATTATAGACCTATCTCGGTTCTGCCTGCAATTTCAAAGGTATTTGAAAAGATTATTTATGATCAAATCTATGATTATTTCCAGAAAGAAAAATTATTTTACAATGGTCAATATGGTTTCAGAAAGAAACATTCCACCCAGCTTGCCGCGCTTGAATTAGTTGATCGAACTCTGCAAAAGCTGGACGAGGGCGAGGTTCCTATCAGTATATATCTGGATCTGTCGAAGGCGTTTGACACTTTAAATCATAACATTCTTATCCATAAACTAAAACACTATGGTCTATCTGAACCAGCTATTTCTTTGCTAACGTGTTATCTCACAAATCGTTATCAATATGTGCACTTGGGAGATGTTAAATCAAATGTAACGAAAATATCTCGAGGGGTACCTCAGGGCTCTATTCTGGGTCCCCTGCTATTTATTATTTATGTAAACGACATGTCACGCGCCAGTCAGCTATTTAGAGCTATTGTATGTGCTGATGATACCACTCTGTGTAGCACGTTGACTGCGTCATCGTCTGATATCATGCTGGTTGATGATATATTAAACGACAAACTCTCTAAGATATACGGTTGGCTATGTGCAAACGAGTTATCGCTTAACGTGTCCAAAACCAAATTTATGATATTTTGTATGCCGCGAAAAATTGTTAGAATTCCGCGTTTATTCATAAATAACATACCTGTCGAGTGCGTAGAAGAGTTCGATTTTTTGGGTCTGACAGTTCAGAAAGATCTCAAGTGGAACGGTCATATTAATAAGATATCTTCAAAAATATCAAAGGTTATCGGGGTAATGAGTAAGTTAAAACATGCAGTTCCATCCTATGTTTTGAAAATTATATACAACTCTTTGATCCTACCCCATTTACACTATAATGTTCTGGCATGGGGCTTCCAAGCTGATCGTATAAGGTTATTGCAGAAAAAGGTGATTCGCATCATAGCAAAGGGTTCATATCTTTGTCATACGGAACCACTATTTAAGCAATTAAGTGTGTTGAAGCTGACAGACATAATGTGCTCTCAACAACTGAAATTTTATTACAAGCATTTCCACGGGGATCTACCAGATTACTTTTTAACTGATATGCCTATCTCCAAAGTGTCGGATCTTCATAACTATGACACAAGACAAAAGGATGACCTGCTAGTTGCACGGGTAAAACATAAGTTTGCTGAACAATGTTTAAGATATCGATTTGCTAGAAATATAAACGAAACACCTGATATTATATTAGATAAGGTCAAAACTCATGAATTGGACGGATTTTCAAAATATGTCAAACAGTTCTTGCTTAATAGGTATTCATTGGTATGTGATATGGTTAATTGTTATATTTGCCAAAGAAATAATTAGAATATAAGAGGTTTCCCCCTTTGTTTACTATTCGGTAAGAGCGACGTGTTAATATTTCATCTAATTCCATCAAGACTCTCGCCTTTACATATACTTAATATAACTTTGTATCTTTGTGATGACGCGACGATTTTTTGTTGTTGTTTTTTTTTTTTTTTTTTCGTTTTTTTTCTTTGGTGGCTCCTATGCCAGCGGCCCTCGTGGTCTTAATGGGAGTCCCCAGAGCGAGAATTTTCTACGTTGCCATGTTTTTTGCCATCTAATGTTTGTAGTGGTTCTTGCTCAAATAAATGACATTGAATTGAATTGAATTGATATATTTCTCACACAGAACCACTATTCAAGGAGTTAAAACAGCTAAAATTAAAGGACCTACATAAATTACAGGAACTTAAGTTTTATTATAAACTTGTTAACAACGATCTGCCATTATATTTCTATCAAGCCCGGACTTTCCCAAGAGTATACGACATACATAATTATAATACTAGACAAAAGCATGCTTTTCACATCCCCAGAACAAACCATAAGTTTGCCGATCATTGCATTGGACACAACCTACTAACCGTAATGAATGACACTCCACGGATCATCTTAGACAAAGCAATATCACATTGTTTAAAGGGATTTACGCAATACATAAAAAATACGATCATCGATTCATACTTCTATGAATGTAACATCCTTCACTGCTACACATGTAATCAACTAAAGTTATAACTGGCATACAGCGGCCCATAGTATACCTACTTATCTACATTACAATTCCATGTTTTAGCCATTAACTCCCTGAATTGTGACACATTTGTTCTATTTGTTTGTTTGTGTGTGTTTTTTTTGGGTTATCTATTTGTAACGTACAGGCCCCTCCCCGCTTCGAATTACACATGTTAGTGGCGCCATCTAGCGGATAGCAGCAGGGTAAGTCAGGATAGGTAAAAGTACATTCGCTAGGGGGGGCTGGGGTAGTAGTACAGGAAGTAGGACGGTAGCTCGGTAGGGGGCGTGGGTGAGATTGGGTTTGGTAAACTTCCGCCAGAGTAGGAAACAGAGAGAGGAAAAGTTTGAGGGAAAGAAGAACAGAGGATTCAAGGCTATTAACGTGAGTATTTTTATGAATAGTTTGGTTATCTTTTTATGTAGGTTATTTAGCTTGTTTCTCTAGTACTTGGAAGTGTAGTCAGTCGCATTTTAGGTTTATTTTCAAGCGTAGATATACAGTTAGCTTGATTATCGCTCATTGGCTGAGAGGGTTTAGGGGACGCTTGGGGCTTAGGCCTGTATAAATAGAGCTGCATTGAGGGGCCTCAAGGGGGATGCTGCTGCTGACTCCTGGAGAAGAAACCTGCTCTGCTTAGCTGTAGTCTATATTTATTACACGGTAGCCTCGGTGGCCTATCTGTATTACACGGTAGCCTCGGTACCTATCTTTATTACACGGTAGCCTCTGTGGCCTATCTGTATTACACGGTAGCCTCGGTACCTATCTTTATTACACGGTAGCCTCTGTGGCCTATCTTTATTACACGGTAGCCTCGGTACCTATCTTTATTACACGGTAGCCTCTGTGGCATATCTTTATTACACGGTAGCCTCTGTGGCCTATCTTTATTACACGGTAGCCTCAGTGGCCTATCTTTATTACACGGTAGCCTCTGTGGCCTATCTGTATTACACGGTAGCCTCTGTGGCCTATCTGCATTACACGGTAGCCTCGGTGGCCTATCTTTATTACACGGTAGCCTCAGTGGCCTATCTTTATTACACGGTAGCCTCTGTGGCCTATCTTTATTACACGGTAGCCTCTGTGGCCTATCTGTATTACACGGTAGCCTCGGTGGCCTATCTTTATTACACGGTAGCCTCAGTGGCCTATCTTTATTACACGGTAGCCTCAGTGGCCTATCTTTATTACACGGTAGCCTCGGTGGCCTATCTTTATTACACGGTAGCCTCTGTGGCCTATCTGTATTACACGGTAGCCTCGGTACCTATCTTTATTACACGGTAGCCTCTGTGGCCTATCTTTATTACACGGTAGCCTCGGTACCTATCTTTATTACACGGTAGCCTCTGTGGCCTATCTTTATTACACGGTAGCCTCGGTGGCCTATCTTTATTACACGGTAGCCTCTGTGGCCTATCTGTATTACACGGTAGCCTCTGTGGCCTATCTGTATTACACGGTAGCCTCGGTGGCCTATCTTTATTACACGGTAGCCTCGGTGGCCTATCTTTATTACACGGTAGCCTCAGTGGCCTATCTTTATTACACGGTAGCCTCTGTGGCCTATCTGCATTACACGGTAGCCTCGGTGGCCTATCTTTATTACACGGTAGCCTCAGTGGCCTATCTTTATTACACGGTAGCCTCGGTGGCCTATCTGTATTACACGGTAGCCTCGGTGGCCTATCTGTATTACACGGTAGCCTCTGTGGCCTATCTGCATTACACGGTAGCCTCGGTGGCCTATCTTTATTACACGGTAGCCTCAGTGGCCTATCTTTATTACACGGTAGCCTCTGTGGCCTATCTGCATTACACGGTAGCCTCGGTGGCCTATCTTTATTACACGGTAGCCTCAGTGGCCTATCTTTATTACACGGTAGCCTCAGTGGCCTATCTGTATTACACGGTAGCCTCTGTGGCCTATCTTTATTACACGGTAGCCTCAGTGGCCTATCTTTATTACACGGTAGCCTCGGTGGCCTATCTGTATTACACGGTAGCCTCGGTACCTATCTTTATTACACGGTAGCCTCGGTGGCCTATCTTTATTACACGGTAGCCTCTGTGGCCTATCTGTATTACACGGTAGCCTCGGTACCTATCTTTATTACACGGTAGCCTCTGTGGCCTATCTTTATTACACGGTAGCCTCGGTACCTATCTTTATTACACGGTAGCCTCGGTGGCCTATCTGTATTACACGGTAGCCTCTGTGGCCTATCTGTATTACACGGTAGCCTCGGTACCTATCTTTATTACACGGTAGCCTCTGTGGCCTATCTGCATTACACGGTAGCCTCGGTGGCCTATCTTTATTACACGGTAGCCTCTGTGGCCTATCTGCATTACACGGTAGCCTCTGTGGCCTATCTTTATTACACGGTAGCCTCAGTGGCCTATCTTTATTACACGGTAGCCTCGGTACCTATCTTTATTACACGGTAGCCTCTGTGGCCTATCTTTATTACACGGTAGCCTCTGTGGCCTATCTTTATTACACGGTAGCCTCAGTGGCCTATCTGTATTACACGGTAGCCTCAGTGGCCTATCTTTATTACACGGTAGCCTCTGTGGCCTATCTTTATTACACGGTAGCCTCAGTGGCCTATCTGTATTACACGGTAGCCTCAGTGGCCTATCTGTATTACACGGTAGCCTCTGTGGCCTATCTTTATTACACGGTAGCCTCAGTGGCCTATCTGTATTACACGGTAGCCTCGGTGGCCTATCTGTATTACACGGTAGCCTCGGTGGCCTATCTGTATTACACGGTAGCCTCGGTACCTATCTTTATTACACGGTAGCCTCGGTAGCTATCTTTATTACACGGTAGCCTCAGTGGCCTATCTTTATTACACGGTAGCCTCGGTGGCCTATCTGTATTACACGGTAGCCTCGGTACCTATCTTTATTACACGGTAGCCTCGGTGGCCTATCTTTATTACACGGTAGCCTCAGTGGCCTATCTTTATTACACGGTAGCCTCGGTGGCCTATCTGTATTACACGGTAGCCTCTGTGGCCTATCTGTATTACACGGTAGCCTCGGTACCTATCTTTATTACACGGTAGCCTCTGTGGCCTATCTTTATTACACGGTAGCCCCGTTGTCCCATCTTCATTGCATGGTAGCCCAGCTAGTATACTTCATTGCACGGTAGCCTTCAGGTTTAGGGCGAGGGATCTATGTTTGTTTGTGTATGCCGCCATTGCCGATACTATAACAATCATCATCCCTGGGGGGTTTAGTCCAGTTTATACAGGTTTAGGTTTAGGGTGAGGGATCTATGTTTGTTTGTGTATGCCGCCATTGCCGCTACTATAACAATCATCATCCCTGGGGGGTTTAGTCCAGTTTATGCAATTATAGGTTTAGGGTGAGGGATTTATGTTTGCTTGTGTATGCCGACATTGCCGCTACTATTGTAATCATCATTCCTGTGGGTTGGTCTTGGTTAGAGACCTAGGTATTTAAGATTAGGTTTATCTGATAGGACTGTCTGTATTATAGGAAGCTGTTTGGTATAGTTTTATGTTACTGCTGAGGATTCAGTGCTGTAAGAGGGTTTTGCTTGGTTTAGTATGCATGTAAAGGAGTCTATGGGGTTAATGATGTGAATATAGTCATTATCCGCCTGAACTACAGAATATTAATCTATGTTGTTGTACAGAGTACGGTGTGTTATATGCAAATAAATAATTGAAAGGTATATTGGCATATTTCTTTTCGAACTGCTTGTGTCTGTTATGCAGAACTTGTGACGAAATAGAGTGGATGCGAAAAACCAATTCAATAGTAGGAATGCTGGGGCACAATTTAATATGACGCTACCAAATTCTATAAGTTAGATTAAAGCACCAACACGCTACAACACCCCACCCCCTCGGCACGTTACAGCAATTGGTGACAGCGGTGGGATAGTGTCAAGCCGGCACTATCCAGAGATACGAGCCAAGACTGGGTGCAGAGTAGCAGTGTTGGTGAATGCAAGATGGCAGACCTGATTGCAGTCGCAGATACTGATAGCCATGGAGAAGAAGCGCCAGCCCACTCCCCAGTTAATACCTTTACCAGTGAGGTCAAATTTACCCCTGCAAGGCTGCAGAGTGATTCTGCAGCAGATCTGAACCAGCTGAAGTTGGAGAAGGCTCAGATGGAGCAGGAGAGGGAGCGGATGCGAAGAGAGCGAGATGCGGTACAGGAGGGGAAGGATCAAATCCGGCAAGAGTGGGATGCTGTTCAGCAGAAGTGGGCACAGATGCAGAGAGACCAGGAGGAGGTGCAGCAGGAGAGACAGCAGATGCAGAGAGACCAGGAGGAGGTGCAGCAGGAGAGACAGCAGATGCAGAGAGACCGAGAGGAGGTGCAGCAGATGCAGCGACAAGGGGCCATGATCCAAGAGCGGATGCAGCGACAGTGGGCCATGATACAGGATGAGATGCAGCGGATGAAGCAGGCCCAGGAGGAGATGCGCAGAGAAATTGAGAGGCTTCGCCCAACTGAACATCGCACAACACCTGTCAGCTTTGAAGAGGGGCGCGATTCTCCTAGAGTCCAGTCACCGGAGTTGACAACTGTGAAGCAGCGGCTTCAATACACTGCAGAGCTGGGTAGGCGGAAACAGGATGACATTTTTCAGCCCTCCCCTAACCTCGCGATGGGTGAAAACACGTCCGGAGCGACCTACGACGTGCAGCAGGCCAGCAGCAGAGCAGCCGAGCGGATCAGGGCTCCGAGGGGGCGAGTCTATATGCCGCCGCAGGGAGCGCCCTGGATGACGGATCCTGGGATGACTAGTGCAGACCCGTGGAGAAGCTGGTCAACCCAGGGAGTGCCGGTATTTGTGGGTCAACCGGCCCCGGAGCTGATTACAGGAAAACGGCCAATTCCTGTCCAGGCCACAACCGAAGAAGGAAGCAGGACAGAAGTGCGAGATCCAGTCCCACCCAACATGTTCACCACACTTTCTGCCAGGTGGCCGCTTCCCCAGTCGAATCCAGTGGGCTTTGACCATCAACCCAGAGAGTCGCTACAGCGGACGGCAGGCTTTAGGGACTCAGGACCTGAGCAGGCAATGAAGCCGAAGCAACCCGCCACTTATGACGGCCGATCGAGTTGGAGTGATTACTCTGTTCACTTCGAAATGATTGCCGACCTCAATGAGTTGGGTGAGCTACGCAGAGCCCTCGAGCTGGCTACAAGCCTACGCGGACAAGCGCAGGGTGTGCTGACTGACCTTGACCCCATCAGCCGGAAAGACTACAGCTGTCTCACATCGGCTTTATCTACCCGGTTTGAGCCGGAAAACCAGGCTGAGGTGTACAGGGCCCAGATGAAGATGAGGGTCCGGAAATCCCAAGAAAGCCAGAGTGAATTGGCACAGGACGTGCGGCGCTTAGTGCGAAAAGCATACCCCGGAGAGGGTATGGACAGCCGAAATAGACTCGCTCTTGATTGTTTTGCGGACTCTCTGGGTAATCAAGACCTGGAATGGGCCGTATTCCAAGGGCATCCCAAGACGCTTGAAGCCGCCGTCCAAATTGCCACTCAGTTCGAAGCATTTCAGATGGGCAGAAGGAAGAGAGTGGACAACCGGAAGTCCGTGCGCACAGTGTGTGAAGCCCCGACACGATCGTCAGGTCTGGTCAATCCGGATGACTTGTCGGAAATGGTGCAACGGCTGGTAGAGCAGACGCTCTCACGCGTTCATCATGAAAAGACAACCAGTGTGGGGCCACGTCAACGCCAACAACAGAATGACCAAGGACAGACAACACAACAGCCGCAGCAACAGTGGAGAAGAAATAACACAGAAAGACCGGACGACAGGAGCCGTTGTTGGTACTGCGACAAGCCGGGACACCGAAAATTTGAATGCGAGAAGAAACGACGAAATGAGAGATGCGCTGCAGCGAGATGGTCAAATGACAGAGAGGCAGGTGCAACGCCTCGCCGAGTCGAGCCTTCACCACAGTCAGCGAACAAAGTGAACCAGGAAAACGACTGTTAGCTGAGGCCGAGGACCAGGCCCCAGCTATGACAGTTGACCGGTCCACAACGGAGTCAACCGGAGGTGACAGCGCCTACGTGACCGTAGATGTGGCGACAAGAAGGGTGTGCTGTTTGGTTGATAGCGGCGCCACTCTTAGCGTCATCCAGCCCAGGCTGTATGAGTCCATTCCGGAAAAGAGGCGGCCTCCACTTATGAAGAAAGAAACCAGTCTGTGGATGGGAGATGGCGGACTATCGCCATGAAGGGGCTTTGTGGCGTTACCCGTAACATTTGAAGCAGGACAGGTGATGCAGCACCTGTTTGCAGTCGCTGAGATTGATGTCCCAATGATAATGGGATTTGACTTCCTTCGAAAACATCGTGGTATCCTGGATACCAGGACCATGACCATAAGTTTGAATGATATCACCTACCAGTGTGAACAGCAGAGCGACATGCTTTCCGTGTTTCGCGTCACTCTCTCTGAGAACGTCTGTATCCCGGCGAGGAGCGAGATGATAGTCCAAGGAAAAATCCAGGGCTGCCCGAGTTACACGGCAGGCGCCGTCGAAGGATGTAGAGCCTTCATGACAGGAAAGAATATCCTGGTGGCCAAGATGTTGGTCGATCCTAGCACCGGGAGGGTTCCCGTGCGAGTGATGAACCCGGGAGAGAAGCCACAGAAATTGCATCTCAACACTTTGTTGGCAACTTGCCAAGAAGCGGAACTTGTAAAGCCCTCTAATGGCGTAGAGGAGGCGGAGAAAGTAATCAATGAAGGAGAAGAATAAATCCCGATGCACCTGAAGGATGTGTGGCAAAGAACTGCAGCAGAGCTGACTGCAGAGGAACAAAGGCGCGTCAAAGTATTATTTCTTAGATACAATCACGTGTTTGCGAGATCGAAGGAAGATCTCGGTCGCACAGATATCGCGAAGCACACTATCAAGACAGGTGATGCCGCTCCTATTAAACAGGGACCGAGAGGGATCCCCTTGGCCCACACGGCAGCAGCCAAGGAGGAGGTCGACCGCATGTTACAGCAGGGCGTGATCGAGACATCGCAGAGCCCGTAGTCATCCCCAGTTGTGTTGGTGACAAAGAAAGATGGATCAATACGCTTTTGTCTCTGGGCTCTTCACCAATTCCTCACATGAATTTCAATTTGCGTAACTGGAAAAGGATTTACTTGTATGTAATGCCTTGAAGACGTCTCTGTGACTACGTCCTGAAGACATCTTACCGAACACGTCTCTTCGACGTCTTTTAGGCGTCTTTTTCGACACGTCATCAAGACGTCCAAAAAAAGACGTCGTTTGGACTTCTATCTGGGACCACCTGAAGACTGGGTTCCGACGTATGGACATGACGTCTTTGGGACGTCTTACCGACCAGAGTGTGCCCACTGGGATAATACAGTCAAGATAATAACGTAAACATAATACAGTAATGATAATACGTAATATATCACCTAATAGCCGACCATGAAAGTAATAAACAATAACAGTGGGTAGCGAAAAATACAAATGAATTTCAGGATGAATTGATGATTTAGATCCAATGAAAGAAGACGTGAATGTAATTAAGAGTTATTACACAATAATAATGTGACTTCTAAAATTGAACCCTGTCTAAAAATTACAAAGAAATAGTCAGTGGTTATGCAGTCATGTGAGGAATATGCAGGGACTCGTTTGCATATGCACATGTTAACGGGAATAGAATAGGCGAAAACAAGCACTGCTCATGCCGTATTTACCAGAATCTATTACTGGTCTGCATCTGTATCAGTTTAGCGGAATATAGGCATTTGTCAAGCAGTCATTAAAGGAATATAGTCATTTGTCATGCAATCATTAAAGGAATACAGTCATGTGCATCAGTATTTATGTAAGTTATAAAGCAGAGTAAGGTCAAAGACATCGGTGTGACGACTCGTGAGCTATGATAGGTAATACATTAGAAAGAATAAATATATATGTAGTGTGTAAAATACATTAAGTTACGCACCAATTGGTATTTGTGACATTAATGCTACACTGATCTGTGTGCTGATGGCATGGAGTACTTTGTCGAAAAGAACGGAATTTAATGTATAACATATGAATAGTGAAGAAAAGGGTTTTAGGTGTCGATTCTGTGTGAAATAGGAAAAAATGCAGAAACGAACAATTACGCACCTTAAGTGGAAGGTAATATAAACTGATGTGAAGTAAATGATCAACGTAAGAGAAAGCAATTACGTAATTATTGTTGAATATACCTGTGTCTGGTTCGGTTGTTACAACATGGCTACGACGGGGTTCTTATTTTGAAGAGTTGCTGTATATAAACTTAAAATAAAACGACTTATTCATTATTAAATGATTACAACTTGATGGCGATTACCTGAAGACTGTGTGTAACAGAAAAAGGCAGCCGTGATATATTGGGTACATATAAAGAGATGTCGATTATTGTTAGGGTACATAAAGGGAAGAATACTGGAAAACGTCGGTGAATTATCCTATTTAGCTTGAAAGGTTTGGTAAAGGGAAATGCAATTTATTGCGGTAGGGCACGCATTAATAATATCAAAGAAATATAATGACGTATTACAATATGACAACAATTGAGCAGTATAGAACAATGAACGAAAGAACATTTACTTTGTTCTTCTTTGGTGGGCTGGTTTCCAGATCTAGAAGAGGACAATAAAGTAACAGGTCATAGCTGACACGAAAGGAAGAGTTGACATGTGAAAAAGGTAAAAAGTGTCCGAACATATTATATGATTGAATGTTACTTGAATAAAAGAAGCTTCGGATCACCAAGTGCGACAGACACAAAGAACTGGTATGGACATTTGATGTCTGCATCATATCATATAAAGGCGTAATATATGTTTATATGGTGGTGTGCGAATAGCTAGTGACTACGTTGCAAGGAATTATGTGGCATTACAATGTGGGCTACCTTTTTGCGATTTGTGCATATTACAGTTAGAATATATGCAAACGAAAACTAGTTGTATGTAATGTAAAAAGTAGTGCACAGCTAGGTACCTGATCGCGGGGCCGAACCACGCTGTTGCTGGGTCTCATTCTGGAAAGATATGTGAAACAGTGGTTCAGCTACGTGAGGGTAATAAACAGCTAGTTACTCGATTTTAGATTGTATTGATGTTTTCTTGCGATACCAGAAGGGACGCTGGCGAGGAAATTGATATAGAAAGATCATTGACTGTTACATCGCGCACTTGGACCGCTTGTCCACGCACATTGACGGTCCGAGGAGACTCATCCTAAAAAGCGGTGACGCTTGGATTAAAATTAGAAGTTTATACTAATTCTTTTAACAGCTGATACCTTAGGTAATAATAATTTCTTTTGTATGCGCGACAAGGTTGCATTGTGGCGCCATTTTATAATGTATCTATACAACATCGTTGAGGCGGGTATGGAGGATTTCGGGGGGCGTTACTATTAATTTACGCCCCTCACGCTAAAACGCACAAAAATCAATCCCTGGTCTTCCATTTTATTTAAGCAATATTACCTCTTTGAGACTCGCAGGAGAATAGGTTGGTAAGTAGGACTAAGAGACGGACAGTAGTAGCATTATTAAGAACACGATTCAGAATATACATATACATATTGCATGAAGACACGAGTATTACTTACTTTGACAATCGTTCCCGTTACTGTCACCTTCGATTTTGCTGGACTTGTGTGTACCTGTTCAATAGATATTGCAGCAGAGGTTGCATTTTTCATCGTTTCTTCACTTCATTCAAACTCAAATTTGGCAGTGCGCATAGCTGCGAAGTCGTCCGGGGCGGTTTTATACATATACTGTTACCAGCATCTGTCAATCCTATTTTTGAAGGTGTTTAGGTATGATGTCATGAAAACCTCGTCCGGAAGACCATTCCATACATTTGTGATTCTCATTCCAAAGAAATGAGCCCTAGCTTGTGTGTTACAGTACCTCTTGGCTAGTTTAAGGCCGTGTCCTCGCGTCGTTTGACTGGTGGATAGGGGTAGGAGTGATGTACTATTTACCTTATATATACTGTGTAGGTGTTTATATACGTCGATGAGGTCTCCTCGGTAACGTCTATACATTAGCGATGGCATGTCTAGGTGTTGTAGCCTTTGTTCATAGCTTAGGCCTTCCATGCCTGGTATGAGCCTTGTCGCCCGTCTCTGGACGCTCTCAATCAGATTTATGTCTTTTTTGTAGAGCGGGTTCCACACAACATTTCCATATTCTAGGTGGGGTCGTACCATAGTTTGGAACAGCTGTTTCATGGTCGGTCCGTCAAGGTAGGTGAATGATCTTCTGATGAGGCCCAGGGTTCGATTTGCTTTGGCTGCAGCCTTTCCTGCGCGGTCCGAGAATTTAAGTTTGTTGTCCACCCAAACACCTAGGTCTTTTTCCAAGTTTGTTTCCTCTAGTGTAGTTATTGTATTGCCACCCCCCATTGTGTATGTGAATTTTGGTGATGACTGTCTCCCGAGGTGCATGACTTTGCATTTGGTTGGGTTAAAACGCAGCTGCAATTAATGGGGTTAAAACGCAGCTGCAATTAATGATCAAAATTAATGTTCAAAATAAAATTGCAGGCCTTGACAGTCTGTGTATTTGAGTCAAAGTTAGGTTTTAAAAATAAAATTGCAACTCTCGACTATTGAGATCTATCTAGACTATAGTCAAAACGGAAACTGTCCGAACATCGAAATTTCCGATTTATGAGGAAATATTCACTGATTTGTGGAAAAAAATACGTTCTGTGTGAACTTCAAGTCTAATAAGTGTATGTGGGATACATGTGCAATTAAACTATAAGGAAATGTTGCTTTGCTGCACTTCGAAGCAGCCGATCGGCTTGATGGCGCCATTACTTGTTTACTGTGACGTCACTGGGCGATACCATTTACATATCTGTAAGGGGTCATAGGTTTGAATTCCTTCGTAGCGTTTTATCATTAACTCTGTTTTTAAGCATCGACGCAAACCTAAAGTTACCCAGTCACAGATAATTCTATGCATGACATTTATAAAACAAAGGGTTGTCTATGACTTTTGTCCCCACCACCGATCCATTGATGCCGTGTCACGGACGTTCGACCAGCTTTCCTTCCTCTTGGAAGAAGTCAATCTGGACCATCTCATCGACATGTTCCACGGACAACTGGACGAGGTGAACGAGGTGGAGATACCAGCCGCATTCTGTCGCGCAGGATCCACAGTGCGTTGCTTGGTGTCCACTGTGGCATTTGGGCTTGGATTGGAAGTGCCGGACGTCCGATACGTAATACACTGGGGACCGTGAATCGAGGCGGTCGTTTATAATGATTTATCGTTCAAACAATATGGTGAATCGCTGGTAAATTCAATGTATATACCAGGCTTGTAAGCATGTAGGCGATTATCCAGGAAACATATATATGTACCTGTCCGCATACGATCTACTTATACATAGATGGAATCATATATATATGTTTCGTTGTATCCTACCGGCAGTAAATGATGGCCTTGGGCGCCTGGCTTTGCTCCTTCAGCAGCATATCTGTGTACCACCGAAGGTCGGTGCCAACCACTGCACTGGTCTCCGTCCGCAATTCTAGATAAATATTTGGTCTGAAGCCACCCATAATGAGCCTCGGCGATTTTGAGCAGACCTCGGTAAACATCGGCGGTTTGTAGCCCCAGGGGCCGAGTTCCGAAATCAACTTAATAAAATTCTAAGATTTGGAAAGATTTGAAATGATACTTAAGTACTTTCAGACACACTTGGAGTTCTGAAAAAATCTTACGCTTAATTCTTTGCTTACTCTGAGACAAATCTTGAGACAAGTAGAAGGAGTCTCAAGTCAATATAATTCTAGAATAAAATGGCGGACCACCTGCGTCGCTTGCGTCAAACCGTGAAAATCTTGAAAGAGAGAGTTTTTAGGGATAGGGAAAATCCTTTAGAAGTTTACACGGCCGAGGAGGTTAGACAGCGCTATCGTCTACGGCCGGATTCCATTTTATTTCTATGTGAACTGCTATGGAACGGTTTGGAGAGGATCCAAGGCGGCGGAAGGGCGCTCCCTGTATTGTTACAATTAGGTGTGTGCCTGTATGCGATTCTTGGCAATCGGATCGTTTAATGTTTTGGTTGGCGACACCGGGCTAGCGATTTCACGTCCAAGTGTATGCAGGGCCATTCGAGCGGTAACTGTCGCCCTATCGCAAAGACTGGGGCAGTTTCTGACCTTCCCACGAGGAGCTGAGGCTGAGCGGGTCAAAGCATCTTTCTTTCAAATGCACGGTAAGTGAACAAATTAAATTAATCCACCTGCTAACCAAGCAGCTGGAAAGCATATTGGGCCCCCCCTTCATCTGTTTCCTTAAACTTTCAAGGTAACAGTACATCTACTTACATTTGCAGTTAATCCATATAAGGCCTAGATCTATCTAATCCACCTCCGAAGATGCAATCATAAACTTGAACACTGATTATGATTTTACCGCCTGCGCCATCAAGTTCATGTCAGTGGCAGACTGGTTTACCAAGTTCGGCCTGGCAAACAACTGACGATTTTGAACTTGTGACTTGTCTTCTCATTGTTAGAGATTCTATCTAACAAAACTGCAGGACTGACGCTCGTTTGTCAGTGCGTGTATCCATGACTATGACGTCAATAGGTAAGTAAATGATACAAAGTTACAAACATAATGAGTGTTTGTCCAAATGAAATTGATATATATATGTATATATATATATACACACGCTAATGGTGGTTTGTGGGACATGTGTCGTGCGGGTGGATTATGGGAAATCGCACTTGGAGTAGGCTGACAGATTCAAAATTTCACCAGACAATTCTATATGCTTTGCTGATTCTAAATATACATAGTTTTCTCATCAATACTCATTTTGATATTTATACACAAAAAGCGCTGCGAGACATGACCAGTGTTCGCGTCAGTTAGACAGATGCGGTTGATTGCACATATGTCCCACATTGGCAAATCACTTGGTGGTCCACCAAGGGAAACGCTTTGGATCTATACTGTTATTGAATCAGTTCGCTAGGTAGGGCGGTCTATCTCTCTTAATCGAAATAGCGTTGTGCGGTCCACCAAGGGAGGCATTTTCACACATATAGGAAGTTCGCGTCAGTTAGACAGATGCGTTTGATTGCGCATATGTCCCTCATTGGCAAATCACTTGGTGGTCCACCAAGGGAAACGCTTTAGATCTATACTGTTATTGAATCAGTTCGCTAGGTAGGGCGGTATATCTCTGTTAATTGAAATAGCGTTGAGCGGTCCACCAAGGGAGGCACTTTCACACATATAGGAAGTTCGCGTCAGTTAGATAGATGCGGTTGATTGTCTGTGTCTCTTAACTGGAAAATCGTTTCTTAGTCCACCAATTGAGGCAGTTGACATATATATATATATTGCATGCCGAAGGTTGTCAGATTCCGCGATGTAAGGCGGTCTATATTTTTCCATTCAATAGCGTTGTGCGGTCCACCAAGGGATGCATTTTCACACATATATGGAGCTCGAGCAGTATGTTCGATACTGTTGATTGCACATATGTCCCCTCATTGGTAAATCGGTCGGTGGTCCACCACTGAAAACGCTTAAGATCTACACTGTTATTGAAGCAGTTCGCTAAGTGGGGGGGTCTATCTCTCTTAATCGAAGAGCGTTGTGCGGTCCACCAAGGGAGGCATTTTCACACATATATGAAACTTGTGCCAGTATGTTCGATATTGTTGATTGCGCATATGTCCCACATTGGCAAATCACTTAGTGGTAAACCAAGGGAAACGCTTTGGATCTATACTGTTATTGAATCAGTTCGCTAGGTAGGGCGGTCTATCTCTTTCAATTAAAATAGCTTTGTGCGGTCCACCAAGAGAGGCATTTTCACACATATAGGAAGTTCGCGTCAGTTAGATAGATGCGGTTGATTGCGCATATGTCCCTCATTGGCAAATCACTTGGTGTTCCACCAAGGGAAACGCTTTAGATCTATACTGTTATTGAATCAGTTCGCTGGGTAGGGCTGTATATCTCTCTTAATTGAAATAACGTTGTGCGGTCCACCAAGGGAGGCATTTTCACACATATATGAAGCTTGTGCCAGTATGTTCGATTCTGTTGATTGCACATATGTCCCTCATTGGCAAATCACTTGGTGGTAAACCAAGAGAAACGCTTTAGATCTATACTGTTATTGAATCAGTTCGCTAGGTAGGGCGGTATATCTCTCTTAATTGAAATAGCGTTGAGCGGTCCACCAAGGGAGGCACTTTCACACATATAGGAAGTTCGCGTCAGTTAGATAGATGCGGTTGATTGTCTGTGTCTCTTAACTGGAAAATCGTTTCTTAGTCCACCAATTGAGGCAGTTGACATATATATATATATTGCATGCCGAAGGTTGTCAGATTCCGCGATGTAAGGCGGTCTATATTTTTCCATTCAATAGCGTTGTGCGGTCCACCAAGGGAGGCATTTTCACACATATATGGAGCTCGAGCAGTATGTTCGATACTGTTGATTGCGCATATGTCCCACATTGGCAAATCACTTGGTGGTCCACCAAGGGAAACGCTTTAGATCTATACTGTTATTGAATCAGTTCGCTACGTAGGGCGGTATATCTCTCTTAATCGAAGAGCGTTGTGCGGTCCACCAAGGGAGGCATTTTCACACATATAGGAAGTTCGCGTCAGTTAGATAGATGCGGTTGATTGCGCATATGTCCCTCATTGGCAAATCACTTGGTGGTCCACCAAGGGAAACGCTTTAGATCTATACTGTTATTGAATCAGTTCGCTGGGTAGGGCTGTATATCTCTCTTAATTGAAATAACGTTGTGCGGTCCACCAAGGGAGGCATTTTCACACATATATGAAGCTTGTGCCAGTATGTTCGATACTGTTGATTGCACATATGTCCCACATTGGCAAATCACTTGGTGGTCCACCAAGGGAAACGCTTTAGATCTATACTGTTATTGTATCAGTTCGCTAGGTAGGGCGGTATATCTCTCTTAATTGCAATAGCGTTGAGCGGTCCACCAAGGGAGGCATTTTCACACATATAGCTAGTTCGCGTCAGTTAGTTAGATGCGGTTGATTGCCTGTGTCTCTTAACTGGAAAATCGTTTCTTAGTCCACCAATTGAGGCAGTTGACACATATATATATATTGCAGGCTGAAGGTTGTCAGATTCCCTGAGGTAGGGCGATCTGTATTTTTCCATTCAATAGCGTTGTGCGGTCCACCAAGGGAGGCATTTTCACACATATATGAAGCTTGTGCCAGTATGTTCGATACTGTTGATTGTGCATATGTCCCACATTGGCAAATCACTTGGTGGTCCTCCAAGGGAAACGCTTTAGATCTATACTGTTATTGAATCAGTTCGCTAGGTAGGGCGGTATATCTCCCTTAATTGAAATAACGTTGTGCGGTCCACCAAGGGAGGCATTTTCACACATATACAAAGTTCGCGTCAGTTAGACAGATGCGGTTGATTGCACATATGTCCCACATTGGCAAATCACTTGGTGGTCCACCAAGGGAAACGCTTTGGATCTATACTGTTATTGAATCAGTTCGCTAGGTAGGGCAGTATATCTCTCTTAATCGAATAGCGTTGTGCGGTCCACCAAGGGAGGCATTTTCACACATATATGAAGCTTGTGCCAGTATGTTCGATACTGTTGATTGCGCATATGTCCCACATTGGCAAATCACTTGGAGGTCCACCAAGGGAAACGCTTTAGATCTATACTGTTATTGAATCAGTTCGCTACGTAGGGCGGTATATCTCTCTTAATCGAAAAGCGTTGTGCGGTCCACCAAGGGAGGCATTTTCACACATATATGAAGCTTGTGCCAGTATGTTCGATACTGTTGATTGCACATATGTCTCACATTGGCAAATCACTTGATGGTCCACCAAGGGAAACGCTTTAGATCTATACTGTTATTGAATCAGTTCGCTACGTAGGGCGGTATATCTCTCTTAATCGAAGAGCGTTGTGCGGTCCACCAAGGGAGGCATTTTCACACATATATGAAGCTTGTGCCAGTATGTTCGATACTGTTGATTGCACATATGTCTCACATTGGCAAATCACTTGATGGTCCACCAAGGGAAACGCTTTAGATCTATACTGTTATTGAATCAGTTCGCTAGGCAGGGCTGTATATCTCTCTTAATCGAAGAGCGTTGTGCGGTCCACCAAGGGAGGCATTTTCACACATATATGAAGCTTGTGCCAGTATGTTCGATACTGTTGATTGCGCATATGTCCCACATTGGCAAATCACTTGGTGGTCCACCAAGGAAAACGCTTTAGATCTATACTGTTATTGAATCAGTTCGCTACGTAGGGCGGTATATCTCTCTTAAATTAAAATAGCTTTGTACGGTCCACCAAGGGAGGCATTTTCACACATATAGGAAGTTCGCGTCAGTTAGACAGATGCGGTTGATTGCACATATGTCCCACATTGGCAAATCACTTAGTGGTAAACTAAGGGAAACGCTTTGGATCTATACTGTTATTGAATCAGTTCGCTAGGTAGGGCGGTCTATCTCTCTTGATCGAAATAGCGTTGTGCGGTCCCCCAAGGGAGGCATTTTCACACATATATGAAGCTTGTGCCAGTATGTTCGATTCTGTTGATTGCACATATGTCCCTCATTGGCAAATCACTTGGTGGTAAACCAAGAGAAACGCTTTAGATCTATACTGTTATTGAATCAGTTCGCTAGGTAGGGCGGTATATCTCTCTTAATTGAAATAGCGTTGAGCGGTCCACCAAGGGAGGCACTTTCACACATATAGGAAGTTCGCGTCAGTTAGATAGATGCGGTTGATTGTCTGTGTCTCTTAACTGGAAAATCGTTTCTTAGTCCACCAATTGAGGCAGTTGACATATATATATATATATTGCATGCCGAAGGTTGTCAGATTCCGCGATGTAAGGCGGTCTATATTTTTCCATTCAATAGCGTTGTGCGGTCCACCAAGGGAGGCATTTTCACACATATATGGAGCTCGAGCAGTATGTTCGATACTGTTGATTGCGCATATGTCCCACATTGGCAAATCACTTGGTGGTCCACCAAGGGAAACGCTTTAGATCTATACTGTTATTGAATCAGTTCGCTACGTAGGGCGGTATATCTCTCTTAATCGAAGAGCGTTGTGCGGTCCACCAAGGGAGGCATTTTCACACATATAGGAAGTTCGCGTCAGTTAGATAGATGCGGTTGATTGCGCATATGTCCCTCATTGGCAAATCACTTGGTGGTCCACCAAGGGAAACGCTTTAGATCTATACTGTTATTGAATCAGTTCGCTGGGTAGGGCTGTATATCTCTCTTAATTGAAATAACGTTGTGCGGTCCACCAAGGGAGGCATTTTCACACATATATGAAGCTTGTGCCAGTATGTTCGATACTGTTGATTGCACATATGTCCCACATTGGCAAATCACTTGGTGGTCCACCAAGGGAAACGCTTTAGATCTATACTGTTATTGTATCAGTTCGCTAGGTAGGGCGGTATATCTCTCTTAATTGCAATAGCGTTGAGCGGTCCACCAAGGGAGGCATTTTCACACATATAGCTAGTTCGCGTCAGTTAGTTAGATGCGGTTGATTGCCTGTGTCTCTTAACTGGAAAATCGTTTCTTAGTCCACCAATTGAGGCAGTTGACACATATATATATATTGCAGGCTGAAGGTTGTCAGATTCCCTGAGGTAGGGCGATCTGTATTTTTCCATTCAATAGCGTTGTGCGGTCCACCAAGGGAGGCATTTTCACACATATATGAAGCTTGTGCCAGTATGTTCGATACTGTTGATTGTGCATATGTCCCACATTGGCAAATCACTTGGAGGTCCTCCAAGGGAAACGCTTTAGATCTATACTGTTATTGAATCAGTTCGCTAGGTAGGGCGGTATATCTCCCTTAATTGAAATAACGTTGTGCGGTCCACCAAGGGAGGCATTTTCACACATATACAAAGTTCGCGTCAGTTAGACAGATGCGGTTGATTGCACATATGTCCCACATTGGCAAATCACTTGGTGGTCCACCAAGGGAAACGCTTTGGATCTATACTGTTATTGAATCAGTTCGCTAGGTAGGGCAGTATATCTCTCTTAATCGAATAGCGTTGTGCGGTCCACCAAGGGAGGCATTTTCACACATATATGAAGCTTGTGCCAGTATGTTCGATACTGTTGATTGCGCATATGTCCCACATTGGCAAATCACTTGGAGGTCCACCAAGGGAAACGCTTTAGATCTATACTGTTATTGAATCAGTTCGCTACGTAGGGCGGTATATCTCTCTTAATCGAAAAGCGTTGTGCGGTCCACCAAGGGAGGCATTTTCACACATATATGAAGCTTGTGCCAGTATGTTCGATACTGTTGATTGCACATATGTCTCACATTGGCAAATCACTTGATGGTCCACCAAGGGAAACGCTTTAGATCTATACTGTTATTGAATCAGTTCGCTACGTAGGGCGGTATATCTCTCTTAATCGACGAGCGTTGTGCGGTCCACCAAGGGAGGCATTTTCACACATATATGAAGCTTGTGCCAGTATGTTCGATACTGTTGATTGCGCATATGTCCCACATTGGCAAATCACTTGGTGGTCCACCAAGGAAAACGCTTTAGATCTATACTGTTATTGAATCAGTTCGCTACGTAGGGCGGTATATCTCTCTTAAATTAAAATAGCTTTGTACGGTCCACCAAGGGAGGCATTTTCACACATATAGGAAGTTCGCGTCAGTTAGACAGATGCGGTTGATTGCACATATGTCCCACATTGGCAAATCACTTAGTGGTAAACTAAGGGAAACGCTTTGGATCTATACTGTTATTGAATCAGTTCGCTAGGTAGGGCGGTCTATCTCTCTTAATCGAAATAGCGTTGTGCGGTCCACCAAGGGAGGCATTTTCACACATATACGAAGTTCGCGTCAGTTAGACAGATGCGGTTGATTGCACATATGTCCCACATTGGCAAATCACTTGGTGGTCCACCAAGGGAAACGCTTTAGATCTATACTGTTATTGAATCAGTTCGCTACGTAGGGCGGTATGTCTCTCTTAATCGAAGAGCGTTGTGCGGTCCACCAAGGGAGGCATTTTCACACATATAGGAAGTTCGCGTCAGTTAGACATATGCGGTTGATTGCACATATGTCCCACATTGGCAAATCACTTGGTGGTCCTCCAAGGGAAACGCTTTGGATCTATACTGTTATTGAATCAGTTCGCTAGGTAGGGCGGTCTATCTCTCTTAATCGAAATAGCGTTGTGCGGTCCACCAAGGGAGGCATTTTCACACATATACGAAGTTCGCGTCAGTTAGACAGATGCGGTTGATTGCACATATGTCCCTCATTGGCAAATCACTTGGTGGTCCACCAAGGGAAACGCTTTAGATCTATACTGTTATTGAATCAGTTCGCTATGTAGGGCGGTATATCTCTCTTAATCGAAGAGCGTTGTGCGGTCCACCAAGGGAGGCATTTTCACACATATATGAAGCTTGTGCCAGTATGTTCGATACTGTTGATTGCGCATATGTCCCACATTGGCAAATCACTTGGTGGTCCACCAAGGGAAACGCTTTAGATCTATACTGTTATTGAATCAGTTCGCTACGTAGGGCGGTATATCTCTCTTAATCGAAGAGCGTTGTGCGGTCCACCAAGGGAGGCATTTTCACATATATAGGAAGTTCGCGTCAGTTAGACAGATGCGGTTGATTGCACATATGTCCCACATTGGCAAATCACTTAGTGGTAAACCAAGGGAAACGCTTTGGATCTATACTGTTATTGAATCAGTTCGCTAGGTAGGGCGGTCTATCTCTCTTAATCGAAATAGCGTTGTGCGGTCCACCAAGGGAGGCATTTTCACACATATACGAAGTTCGGTTCAGTTAGACAGATGCGGTTGATTGCGCATATGTCCCTCATTGGCAAATCACTTGGTGGTCCACCAAGGGAAACGCTTTAGATCTATACTGTTATTGAATCAGTTCGCTACGTAGGGCGGTATATCTCTCTTAATCGAAGAGCGTTGTGCGGTCCACCAAGGGAGGCATTTTCACACATATATGAAGCTTGTGCCAGTATGTTCGATACTGTTGATTGCGCATATGTCCCACATTGGCAAATCACTTGGTGGTCCACCAAGGAAAACGCTTTAGATCTATACTGTTATTGAATCAGTTCGCTACGTAGGGCGGTATATCTCTCTTAATCGAAGAGCGTTGTGCGGTCCACTAAGGGAGGCATTTTCACACATATAGGAAGTTCGCGTCAGTTAGACAGATGCGGTTGATTGCACATATGTCCCACATTGGCAAATCACTTAGTGGTAAACCAAGGGAAACGCTTTGGATCTATACTGTTATTGAATCAGTTCGCTAGGTAGGGCGGTCTATCTCTCTTAATCGAAATAGCGTTGTGCGGTCCACCAAGGGAGGCATTTTCACACATATACGAAGTTCGCGTCAGTTAGACAGATGCGGTTGATTGCGCATATGTCCCTCATTGGCAAATCACTTGGTGGTCCACCAAGGGAAACGCTTTAGATCTATACTGTTATTGAATCAGTTCGCTAGGTAGGGCGGTATATCTCTCTTAATTGAAATAGCGTTGAGCGGTCCACCAAGGGAGGCACTTTCACACATATAGGAAGTTCGCGTCAGTTAGATAGATGCGGTTGATTGTCTGTGTCTCTTAACTGGAAAATCGTTTCTTAGTCCACCAATTGAGGCAGTTGACACATATATATATATTGCATGCCGAAGGTTGTCAGATTCCGCGATGTAAGGCGGTCTATATTTTTCCATTCAATAGCGTTGTGCGGTCCACCAAGGGAGGCATTTTCACACATATATGGAGCTCGAGCAGTATGTTCGATACTGTTGATTGCACATATGTCCCCTCATTGGTAAATCGGTCGGTGGTCCACCACTGAAAACGCTTAAGATCTACACTGTTATTGAATCAGTTCGCTAAGTGGGGGGGTCTATCTCTCTTAATCGAAGAGCGTTGTGCGGTCCACCAAGGGAGGCATTTTCACACATATACGAAGTTCGCGTCAGTTAGACAGATGCGGTTGATTGCACATATGTCCCACATTGGCAAATCACTTAGTGGTAAACCAAGGGAAACGCTTTGGATCTATACTGTTATTGAATCAGTTCGCTAGGTAGGGCGGTCTATCTCTCTTAATCGAAATAGCGTTGTGCGGTCCACCAAGGGAGGCATTTTCACACATATACGAAGTTCGGTTCAGTTAGACAGATGCGGTTGATTGCGCATATGTCCCTCATTGGCAAATCACTTGGTGGTCCACCAAGGGAAACGCTTTAGATCTATACTGTTATTGAATCAGTTCGCTACGTAGGGCGGTATATCTCTCTTAATCGAAGAGCGTTGTGCGGTCCACCAAGGGAGGCATTTTCACACATATATGAAGCTTGTGCCAGTATGTTCGATACTGTTGATTGCGCATATGTCCCACATTGGCAAATCACTTGGTGGTCCACCAAGGGAAACGCTTTAGATCTATACTGTTATTGAATCAGTTCGCTAGGCAGGGCTGTATATCTCTCTTAATCGAATAGCGTTGTGCAGTCCACCAAGGGAGGCATTTTCTCACATATATGAAGCTTGTGCCAGTATGTTCGATACTGTTGATTGCACATATGTCCCACATTGGCAAATCACTTGGTGGTCCACCAAGGGAAACGCTTTAGATCTATACTGTTGTTGAATCAGTTCGCTAGGTAGGGCGGTCTATCTCTCTTAAATTAAAATAGCTTTGTACGGTCCACCAAGGGAGGCATTTTCACACATATAGGAAGTTCGCGTCAGTTAGATAGATGCGGTTGATTGCGCATATGTCCCTCATTGGCAAATCACTTGGTGGTCCACCAAGGGAAACGCTTTAGATCTATACTGGTATTGAATCAGTTCGCTGGGTAGGGCTGTATATCTCTCTTAATTGAAATAACGTGGTGCGGTCCACCAAGGGAGGCATTTTCACACATATATGAAGCTTATGCCAGTATGGTTGATACTGTTGATTGAACATATGTCCCACATTGGCGAATCACTTGGTGGTCCACCAAGGGAAACGCTTTAGATCTATACTGTTATTGAATCAGTTCGTTAGGTAGGGCGGTATATCTCTCTTAATTGAAATAGCGTTGAGCGGTCCACCAAGGGAGGCATTTTCACACATATAGCAAGTTCGCGTCAGTTAGTTAGATGCGGTTGATTGCCTGTGTCTCTTTACTGGAAAATCGTTTCTTAGTCCACCAATTGAGGCAGTTGACATATATATATATGTTGCAGGCCGAAGGTTGTCAGATTACGAGAGGTAGGGCGATCTATATTTTTCCATTCAATAGCGTTGTGCGGTCCACCAAATGAGGCATTTTCACACATATATGGAGCTTGAGCAGTAAGTTAGATGCGGTTGATTGCACATATGTCCCCTCATTGGTAAATCGGTCGGTGGTCCACCACTGAAAACGCTTAAGATCTACACTGTTATTGAATCAGTTCGCTAAGTGGGGAGGTCTATCTCTCCTAATCGAAGAGCGTTGTGCGGTCCACCAAGGGAGGCATTTTCACACATATATGAAACTTGTGCCAGTATGTTCGATACTGTTGATTGCGCATATGTCCCACATTGGCAAATCACTTGGTAATCCACCAAGGGAAACGCTTTAGATCTATACTGTTATTGAATCAGTTCGCTAGGCAGGGCTGTATATCTCTCTTAATCGAATAGCGTTGTGCAGTCCACCAAGGGAGGCATTTTCACACATATATGAAGCTTGTGCCAGTATGTTCGATATTGTTGATTGCACATATGTCCCACAATGGCAAATCACTTAGTGGTAAACCAAGGGAAACGCTTTGGATCTATACTGTTATTGAATCAGTTCGCTAGGTAGGGCGGTCTATCTCTCTTAATCGAAATAGCGTTGTGCGGTCCACCAAGGGAGGCATTTTCACACATATAGGAAGTTCGCGTCAGTTAGACAGATGCGTTTGATTGCGCATATGTCCCTCATTGGCAAATCACTTGGTGGTCCACCAAGGGAAACGCTTTAGATCTATACTGTTATTGAATCAGTTCGCTAGGTAGGGCGGTATATCTCTGTTAATTGAAATAGCGTTGAGCGGTCCACCAAGGGAGGCACTTTCACACATATAGGAAGTTCGCGTCAGTTAGATAGATGCGGTTGATTGTCTGTGTCTCTTAACTGGAAAATCGTTTCTTAGTCCACCAATTGAGGCAGTTGACATATATATATATATTGCATGCCGAAGGTTGTCAGATTCCGCGATGTAAGGCGGTCTATATTTTTCCATTCAATAGCGTTGTGCGGTCCACCAAGGGATGCATTTTCACACATATATGGAGCTCGAGCAGTATGTTCGATACTGTTGATTGCACATATGTCCCCTCATTGGTAAATCGGTCGGTGGTCCACCACTGAAAACGCTTAAGATCTACACTGTTATTGAAGCAGTTCGCTAAGTGGGGGGGTCTATCTCTCTTAATCGAAGAGCGTTGTGCGGTCCACCAAGGGAGGCATTTTCACACATATATGAAACTTGTGCCAGTATGTTCGATATTGTTGATTGCGCATATGTCCCACATTGGCAAATCACTTAGTGGTAAACCAAGGGAAACGCTTTGGATCTATACTGTTATTGAATCAGTTCGCTAGGTAGGGCGGTCTATCTCTTTCAATTAAAATAGCTTTGTGCGGTCCACCAAGAGAGGCATTTTCACACATATAGGAAGTTCGCGTCAGTTAGATAGATGCGGTTGATTGCGCATATGTCCCTCATTGGCAAATCACTTGGTGTTCCACCAAGGGAAACGCTTTAGATCTATACTGTTATTGAATCAGTTCGCTGGGTAGGGCTGTATATCTCTCTTAATTGAAATAACGTTGTGCGGTCCACCAAGGGAGGCATTTTCACACATATATGAAGCTTGTGCCAGTATGTTCGATACTGTTGATTGCACATATGTCCCACATTGGCAAATCACTTGGTGGTCCACCAAGGGAAACGCTTTAGATCTATACTGTTATTGAATCAGTTCGCTAGGTAGGGCGGTATATCTCTCTTAATTGAAATAGCGTTGAGCGGTCCACCAAGGGAGGCATTTTCACACATATAGCAAGTTCGCGTCAGTTAGTTAGATGCGGTTGATTGCCTGTGTCTCTTTACTGGAAAATCGTTTCTTAGTCCACCAATTGAGGTAGTTGACATATATATATATATTGCAGGCCGAAGGTTGTCAGATTACAAGAGGTAGGGCGATCTATATTTTTCCATTCAATAGCGTTGTGCGGTCCACCAAGGGAGGCATTTTCACACATATATGAAGCTCGAGCAGTAAGTTAGATGCGGTTGATTGCACATATGTCCCCTCATTGGTAAATCGGTCGGTGGTCCACCACTGAAAACGCTTAAGATCTACACTGTTATTGAATCAGTTCGCTAAGTGGGGGGGTCTATCTCTCTTAATCGAAGAGCGTTGTGCGGTCCACCAAGGGAGGCATTTTCACACATATACGAAGTTCGCGTCAGTTAGACAGATGCGGTTGATTGCGCATATGTCCCTCATTGGCAAATCACTTGGTGGTCCACCAAGGGAAACGCTTTAGATCTATACTGTTATTGAATCAGTTCGCTAGGTAGGGCGGTATATCTCTCTTAATTGAAATAGTGTTGAGCGGTCCACCAAGGGAGGCACTTTCACACATATAGGAAGTTCGCGTCAGTTAGATAGATGCGGTTGATTGTCTGTGTCTCTTAACTGGAAAATCGTTTCTTAGTCCACCAATTGAGGCAGTTGACATATATATATATATTGCATGCCGAAGGTTGTCAGATTCCGCGATGTAAGGCGGTCTATATTTTTCCATTCAATAGCGTTGTGCGGTCCACCAAGGGAGGCATTTTCACACATATATGGAGCTCGAGCAGTATGTTCGATACTGTTGATTGCGCATATGTCCCACATTGGCAAATCACTTGGTGGTCCACCAAGGGAAACGCTTTAGATCTATACTGTTATTAAATCAGTTCGCTACGTAGGGCGGTATATCTCTCTTAATCGAAGAGCGTTGTGCGGTCCACCAAGGGAGGCATTTTCACACATATAGGAAGTTCGCGTCAGTTAGATAGATGCGGTTGATTGCGCATATGTCCCTCATTGGCAAATAACTTGGTGGTCCACCAAGGGAAACGCTTTAGATCTATACTGTTATTGAATCAGTTCGCTGGGTAGGGCTGTATATCTCTCTTAATTGAAATAACGTTCTGCGGTCCACCAAGGGAGGCATTTTCACACATATATGAAGCTTGTGCCAGTATGTTCGATACTGTTGATTGCACATATGTCCCACATTGGCAAATCACTTGGTGGTCCACCAAGGGAAACGCTTTAGATCTATACTGTTATTGAATCAGTTCGCTCGGTAGGGCGGTATATCTCTCTTAATTGCAATAGCGTTGAGCGGTCCACCAAGGGAGGCATTTTCACACATATAGCTAGTTCGCGTCAGTTAGTTAGGTGCGGTTGATTGCCTGTGTCTCTTAACTGGAAAATCGTTTCTTAGTCCACCAATTGAGGCAGTTGACATATATATATATATATTGCAGGCCGAAGGTTGTCAGATTCCGTGAGGTAGGGCGATCTGTATTTTTCCATTCAATAGCGTTGTGCGGTCCACCAAGGGAGGCATTTTCACACATATATGAAGCTTGTGCCAGTATGTTCGATACTGTTGATTGCGCATATGTCCCACATTGGCAAATCACCTGGTGGTCCACCAAGGGAAACGCTTTAGATCTATACAGTTATTGAATCAGTTCGCTAGGCGGGGCTGTATATCTCTCTTAATCGAATAGCGTTGTGCAGTCCACCAAGGGAGGCATTTTCACACATATATGAAGCTTGTGCCAGTATGTTCGATATTGTTGATTGCACATATGTCCCACATTGGCAAATCACTTAGTGGTAAACCAAGGGAAACGCTTTGGATCTATACTGTTATTGAATCAGTTCGCTAGGTAGGGCGGTATATCTCTCTTAATCGAAATAGCGTTGTGCGGTCCACCAAGGGAGGCATTTTCACATATATACGAAGTTCGCGTCAGTTAGACAGATGCGGTTGATTGTCTGTGTCTCTTAACTGGAAAATCGTTTCTTAGTCCACCAATTGAGGCAGTTGACATATATATATATATTGCATGCCGAAGGTTGTCAGATTCCGCGATGTAAGGCGGTCTATATTTTTCCATTCAATAGCATTGTGCGGTCCACCAAGGGAGGCATTTTCACCCATATATGGAGCTCGAGCAGTATGTTCGATACTGTTGATTGCACATATGTCCCCTCATTGGTAAATCGGTCGGTGGTCCACCACTGAAAACGCTTAAGATCTACACTGTTATTGAATCAGTTCGCTAAGTGGGGGGGTCTATCTCTCTTAATCGAAGAGCGTTGTGCGGTCCACCAAGGGAGGCATTTTCACACATATATGAAGCTTGTGCCAGTATGTTCGATACTGTTGATTGCGCATATGTCCCACATTGGCAAATCACTTGGTGGTCCACCAAGGGAAACGCTTTAGATCTATGCTGTTATTGAATCAGTTCGCTAGGCAGGGCTGTATATCTCTCTTAATCGAATAGCGTTGTGCAGTTCACCAAGGGAGGCATTTTCACACATATAGGAAGTTCGCGTCAGTTAGTTAGATGCGGTTGATTGCCTGTGTCTCTTAACTGGAAAATCGTTTCTTAGTCCACCAATTGAGGCAGTTGACATATATATATATATTGCAGGCCGATGGTTGTCAGATTCCGTGAGGTAGGGCGATCTGTATTTTTCCATTCAATAGCGTTGTGCGGTCCACCAAGGGAGGCATTTTCACACATATATGGAGCTCGAGCAGTAAGTTAGATGCGGTTGATTGCACATATGTCCCCTCATTGGTAAATCGGTCGGTGGTCCACCACTGAAAACGCTTAAGATCTACACTGTTATTGAATCAGTTCGCTAAGTGGGGGGGTCTATCTCTCTTAATCGAAGAGCGTTGTGCGGTCCACCAAGGGAGGCATTTTCACACATATATGAAGCTTGTGCCAGTATGTTCGATACTGTTGATTGCGCATATGTCCCACATTGGCAAATCACTTAGTGGTCCACCAAGGGAAACGCTTTAGATCTATACTGTTATTGAATCAGTTCGCTAGGCAGGGCTGTATATCTCTCTTAATCGAATAGCGTTGTGCAGTCCACCAAGGGAGGCATTTTCACACATATATGAAGCTTGTGCCAGTATGTTCGATATTGTTGATTGCACATATGTCCCTCATTGGCAAATCACTTGGTGGTCCACCAAGGGAAACGCTTTAGATCTATACTGTTATTGAATCAGTTCGCTAGGTAGGGCGGTATATCTCTGTTAATTGAAATAGCGTTGAGCGGTCCACCAAGGGAGGCACTTTCACACATATAGGAAGTTCGCGTCAGTTAGATAGATGCGGTTGATTGTCTGTGTCTCTTAACTGGAAAATCGTTTCTTAGTCCACCAATTGAGGCAGTTGACATATATATATATATTGCATGCCGAAGGTTGTCAGATTCCGCGATGTAAGGCGGTCTATATTTTCCCATTCAATAGCGTTGTGCGGTCCACCAAGGGAGGCATTTTCACCCATATATGGAGCTCGAGCAGTAAGTTAGATGCGGTTGATTGCACATATGTTCTCTCATTGGTAAATCGGTCGGTGGTCCATCAAGGGAAACGCTTTAAATCTATACTGTTATTGAATAAGTTCGCTAAGTGGGGGGGTCTATCTCTCTTAATCGAAATAACGTTGTGCGGTCCACCAAGGGAGGCATTTTCACATATATATGAAACTTGTGCCAGTATGTTCGACACTGTTGATTGCACCTATGTCCCTCATTGGCAAATCACTTGGTGGTTAACCAAGGGAAACGCTTTAGATCTATACTGTTATTGAATCAGTTCGCTAGGTAGGGCGGTATATCTCTCTCAATTGAAATAACGTTGTGCGGTCCACCAAGGGAGGCATTTTCACATATATACGAAGTTCGCGTCAGTTAGTCAGATGCGGTTGATTGCACATATGTCCTCTCATCAGAAAAGCGCTTGGTGGTCCACCAAGGGAAACGCTTTAGATATATACTGTTATTGAATTAGTTCGCTAGGTAGGGCGGTCTATCTCTTTTAATCGTAATAGCGTTGTGCGGTCCACCAAGGGAGGCATTTTCACACATATAGGAAGTTCGCGTCAGTTAGTTACATGCGGTTGATTGCCTGTGTCTCTTAACTGGAAAATCGTTTCTTAGTCCACCAATTGAGGCAGTTGACATATATATATATATTGCAGGCCGAAGGTTGTCAGATTACGAGAGGTAGGGCGATCTGTATTTTTCCATTCAACAGCGTTGTGCGGTCCACCAAGGGAGGCATATTTACACATATATGGAGCTCGAGCAGTAAGTTAGATGCGGTTGATTGCACATATGTCCCCTCATTGGTAAATCGGTCGGTGGTCCACCACTGAAAACGCTTAAGATCTACACTGTTATTGAATCAGTTCGCTAAGTGGGGGGGTCTATCTCTCTTAATCGAATAGCGTTGTGCGGTCCACCAGGGGAGGCATTTTCACACATATGTGAAGCTTGTGCCAGTATGTTCGATACTGTTGATTGCACATATGTCCTTCATTGGCAAATCACTTGGTGGTAAACCAAGGGAAACGCTTTGGATCTATACTGTTATTGAATCAGTTCGCTAGGTAGGGCGGTATATCACTTTTAATTGAAATAACGTTGTGCGTTCCACCAAGGGAGACATTTTCACACATATACAAAGTTCGCGTCAGTTAGACAGATGCGGTTGATTGCACATATGTCCCACATTGGCAAATCACTTGGTGGTCCACCAAGGGAAACGCTTTGGATCTATACTGTTATTGAATCAGTTCGCTAGGGAGGGCAGTATATCTCTCTCAATTGAAATAGCTTTGTGCGGCTCACCAAGGGAGGCATTTTCACACATATATGAAGCTTGTGCCAGTATGTTCGATACTGTTGATTGCACATATGTCCCACATTGGCAAATCACTTGGTGGTCCACCAAGGGAAACGCTTTAGATCTATACTGTTATTGAATCAGTTCGCTAAGTTTGGTTTGATTGATTCAGGACGCTTTAACCACTTTTGATCATATCGCGTCAATGGGAGAAGCAAGGGAGAGTGGAGCCATGTCCCCGGGGTAACCCCCTACTCTTTGCGAAGAAGGACATGGGATCTTTATTCTGCGATCACGCAGACATGACCACAGCAGGGCGCGAACCATCGACCCACGTGCCGTTAGGCTCCCAGGTGGCCAGAGCGCTCAATGCGAGCGCTCTTGCCCACTGAGCTGTCGGGCCGCCCCCAGTTCGCTAGGTAGGGCGGTATATCTCTCTCAATTGAAATAACGTTGTGTGTTCCACCAAGGGAGGCATTTTCACACATATAGGAAGTTCGCGTCAGTTAGTCAGATGCGGTTGATAGCGTATATGTCCTCTTATTAGAAAAGCGCTTGGTGATCCACCAAGGGAAACGCTTAAGATCTACACTGTTATTGAATCAGTTCGCTAAGTAGGGCGGTATATCTCTCTTAAGTGAAATAACGTTGTGCGGTCCACCAAGGGAGGCATTTTCACACATATAGGAAGTGCGCGTCAGTTAGTTAGATGCGGTTGATTGCCTGTGTCTCTTTACTGGAAAATCGTTTCGTAGTCCACCAATTGAGGCAGTTGACATATATGATGCAGATCACAGTTTGCCAGATAGGGACGACTTCACTAGGTAGGGCGGTCTTTCTCCTTTCAATTGAAATAACGTTGTGCGGTCCACCAAGGGAGGCACTTTCACACATATATGAAGCTTGTGCCAGTATGTTCGATACTGTTGATTGCACATATGTCCCTCATTGGCAAATCACTTGGTGGTCCACCCAGAGAAACGCTTTGGATCTATACTGTTATTGAATCAGTTCGCTAGGTAGGGCGGTCTTTCTCTCTCAATTGAAATAATGTTGTGCGGTCCACCAAGGGAGGCATTTTCACATATACACGAAGTTCGCGTCAGTTATTCCTGGTGGTAAACCAAGGGAAACGCTTTGGATCTATACTGTTATTGCTTTAGTTCGCAAGGTAGAGCGGTCTATCTGTAAACTGAAATAGCATTGTGCGGTCCACCAAGATAGGCACTATGACACATTGATATAGCTTGCGCCAGTAGGGCAGACAATGCTGTCTTGTCTAATAATTGGTAAATCGCTGCATGGTCCACCGAGGGAGGTACTTCACATGTATATGATGTTTTATCGGTGAGTTTTATGGGGGCTATCTATGTATATCCTTATTAAACAATCGTTTAACGTTCGACCGATGCAGGCACTCTTACAGATATATAAAGCTCGCGTTTGTACATTGGAGATGGTTGTTCCTTATGTCTTTTAATGGAAGAAACTTTATATATATATACATATGATGTAGCCCTTATTGCGATCAATCCATTGTGAATCGGTAACATATAGTGATTCGCAAACTATTTCAGCCATCGACGTTCAGAGTACGATGAAGGGCCTATCTGTCTGCACCGAAGAGCAACAACTAACAGGAGCCAAAGGTATTTACGCGTTATTATCCACACCAGGTGTATCACGCCGCTTACAGTTGCACTGACTCACTTAGCATTACATAAAAAATCAATAGTGATATTTGGATCCTAATGTGAGTAAGCTATGGATACGTGTAGCACTGACTTGCCGAGTCCGAGAGATATACAGTAAGCAATACCCATTGCAATGAAAGTATTGTTTTTGGATAGTAATTGCAATTGCACTCATTTCGGATACGTTCCAAGAAAACTGCTTCTTTGCGACCTATCACGGCTCAAGTCTCCTTAGCTACTTACAAACTAACATACAACAGTAGCCGTGTTCTTAGCACTGTGGGGGTCACACTTGGCCTAGCAACGCGTTCGAGTGTACTCTCCTAGTTTATATTTATGTTACGTCGAATGGGTTTAAATCCCACACATGCAAATAATGGTACAGGATTGTGCAGGATAATTTCCCATTTGGCAAACATAATTCTTCTCTGTGTCGGAGCAGTCGTGATATGGCTAACTGAAATTAAAACGCCTGACTCAAACCAATTTGAACCTCAAAGATTCCATCTGTCGTAAGGTACACCGATATCAGATATCTGGGTGAAAATAATCTATTTCAATTCAACATTTGAGGTTATCAATGTTACTCCCCATATTTCAGATGATCCTCGGTATGAGCGTCCCGGGCGGCCATGTCCTATTTGTGAGCGAACTGTTTGTCACTCGAAGTTGACGAGACACATCACAAGGAAACATAAGGCCCTGGATGAGGTTGCGCAAGCTCTCAAGCTCGGAAAAAAGGCGCGCGATTTGAAATTCGCTGATTTTCGGAAAAGAGCGATGTTTCAACAGAACAAAAAATCCCTGGCATTTAGCCCATCGCCTGAACTATTTAGTGAAAGAAATGTCTCTCAGTCCGACCTTGTGGTGTGCAAAAACTGTCAGGGATTTTATAGTAAAACTAGCTTTTACAAGCACAAGAGACAGTGCCTGACTGGATTCCTTGATGACAAGCCCACAACCACAAGGGATGACACATCTGGGATGTCAGGTGCCATACCTGCCTCCATACTTGCCTCCAACGATATATCCGATGACTTTGCGTCTGAAATTCTGGCAAAATTTCAGGCGGATGACGTGGGGCGTTTTTGCCAGGCGGATGCACAACTGCAAAGCATTGGGCAAACGCTTTGGCAGAAACTAAAAAGGAAACCGGGAAAAAGGACAGAAGTAAAGAAGTCCGTCATGCGAGATATGCGACGTCTGGGGTTGTTGTACCTACGTTTCAAGGACCTAAAGCAAGAAAACTCACCCTTACACGTGACTTTTCGCGAAATGTTCCGCAGAGAACACTTTGTGGAAATGGAACATGCAATAGAAGACATTACAAGAGGAGAAGAGTGTGTGAAAGTGGGCCTAAAGTTGGGATTTCGATATCTAATTCAAAATGCAGCCCAGATCATCCAGGCCACTTACCTTGTTGAAAACGACGACAATGCGGCCCAAGAAATAGAAAAATTTCTAAAAGTCTACAAAATGAAGCAATCTTTTATTTTCGGTGATGCTGAATATCAGGCCCAAAACAGCAGACAGATCAAGCTGCGGAAGCCGGAGCAGATGCCGGATGATGCGGACGTGGAACGTTTTAAGACGTACATCACGGACGAGATCCAGAAAGTGTTGGACCCGTTTAACCTCTGGACGGGATCTGCTTTTGTCTCGTTGAGAGACTTGTTGGTCGCTCGACTAACAGTCTTTAATGCGAGGAGAGGGGGCGAACCCTGTCGACTCCTGTTACGTGAGTGGCAAGACGCGGCGAACGGCGCCTGGATAGATAAGGGGGTGGCTAACACTATCAACGACCCTTTGGAGAAGTATCTCATTCAGAATGACAAGATTGCCTACCAGGCAGGTAAAGGCAACAACCACATGGTGTCGGTCCTAATACCAAGCGACGTGGTCCAGGGTCTGCGCAAGCTCGCGGATCCCGAGGTGAGGTCTGCCGCTGGTATCCTGCCTACCAACCAGTACCTCTTTCCGTACTCGCAAAATTCACCAGATCATGTCATCGGTTATCATGCCATCAACTCCGTGAGCAGGAAAGCAGGTGTACGCGAAGTGCACCTTCTTACGGCGACGAAGATTCGTCACAAAACCAGCACGATGTACGCCCGACTAGACGTGCCACAGCGCCACCGCGACCTGTTCTTCACCCACATGGGCCATTCCAAAGAAATCAACGAGCATGTCTACCAAGCCCCTCTGGCAGCAATGACGTTGGCGACGGTCGGAAAGCACCTGCACCAGTTTGATCAAGGTATCCATACAATCCAACCTTGTCTTTGCACTTTAAAAATCACAAGAGCTATAATCGATGGATCCCGTGTTCGATATTGTTCCGGGTCACATCATTTTGATTGCATTTGAGACCAAATGTGACCTTAAACTTCAGTCTACATGTAAGCTTGTTTTTGCCTTGATTATGTAATATTTTAACGTCTTCGTCAATTATACATAAATAACAGTTATTATGATTATTACATATAGAACACTTCTATTTGCAGGGTACATCAGACCCCAAGAGGCGGACGGTTCCAACGAAGTCGAGGCAGGAGAAGTTAGTTCACTCCAGGGTACGTTATAAACATTCATATCAGTAATATACTACAAAGCAATTACACGATGGCCAAGTGTTATACGTTTAACTATACGCTTATAAGTGTCAGACATTACAGCAGACGTACGTATGCTAAATACAATGTATGTTATTTTTAGTAAGTGAAGACGTCCGTAACCCAACCCACGAGGACCACAGCAAGAAAACTAGCACCGAAGGTAATTACAATTTTTACCATGTCCTGTTATAATAAATATATCGGTTATATTAATTTAGTTATGCTTTGTCAGAGATCTGTATGGGGCTGAGGAAACAATGTTTTAATTGTGCACTAGTTTAATTTAATTTTAATCTAAGATCCAATCTTCCACGTTCACAAAGTAGCTTAAGTACGCTTTGCATCTCAAGCGCAACATTTGACAATTTGATATTCATTGCTACCTGTTCCCCCAGTCAACTAGTAGTTCTACATCAACGGAGTGGGCCCTTGAATTTTTTTAAACATGTATTCCCGCAAAGCTTTGTAGGAACGTAATTAGATCTCGGGGGCCTAGATCAACCTATGTTTTTCTACTCCCATCAATACCCAAGACACAACCTTATATTTTACTTACTTTTCTACGGGTTCCCTCACTGGTTAGCTGTTGACAGTATGCCAGGAGGTTGAGGAGATTTGGGCATCTTGAACCGTGGGTAACTGTAGCATGTGTTCGGCAGATAAGTTAGCAGGTAGAAGGGTGAAATTCAGAGTGAATACGTCCAACATAAAACATCGGAGGCTGACGTAGCACTGATAATATTAAATGGCATTATAGGACCCCATTCCGAAGCCATCTTTCACTGCCAATCTAGTTTCCCTAATGTGGTTTAAAAGGTAAAGGGTACAAAAGGAAATGTGAATTGGATATGTTCGATTAAGTTTAAGTTATATTCGTAAGTGAGAAAGAATCGTTGTAGATTTACTTATCCCTGTCAATGCTTTACAGACTCAGTAATGATGGAACGAACCTGTGGTGCAACCCACAAGGACCCAGAAGTTTTGCTGGAAGAACCATGCTTGAAAGGTAGAGATATATATTGTTATGCAAAAAGCCAGGTTTATATATGCATCCGCTTGCAGTCATAATGGCGCAAAATCAACTAAGCTATTTATGTTGATAACGTCACCGGTATATGTATCATTTTATTATTATCATACTACGGGATGTGAGAAGTGACTTATATGAAATAGCGTGGCAAAAGTATCATGTTGCATGCCCCTAATGTATTTTTGAAGGAACCTTAAATGCCTATAGGAATAAGATTATGCACTTGATAAAGTCAACAGTAGAGCAAAAAATGGACATAAATTACCTCTCCAGCTGTATTAGATTAAGTCCAACAAGGGCGCATGAAGTGTCAGTGTTATCAAACGTGTTCGTAACGGTTGTTCCTATGTTCGGCATTGAGAATAAACGTCAAACAAGATGACTGATGAACCTATGTTGATAATAGTCCCTTTCAATTTATTGTAGGTTCAAGCTTGACGGAGCAAACGCGCCTACAGGAAAAGCCAAGCCCGAAGGGTAGCTATTATCATGCATAAAGCCAACGTTCATAGGCATCGATTAAAAGTATGTGCCTGTAAAAAAACAAAGCCAAGCTTACTCTGTGCATTTTCTTCCGAAATCACTTAACTCTCAAATCTTTTTTGAGGACCACTCCTAGGTTGCCTGTCATCTCTTGTCAGCGCATTATTTTAATGAGTTATGATATAAAATTTGAGAACACGAAAGACGCTGTTTTGGTTCATGAAGGTGGAGAATTCTTCAGCAATAACATACGTTTTCATGATATTATTTTAAACATTTTACCCCACATTGATTTCCTCTCCCCGTTCACACTTGGTGGTGATTGGGGTTTCCATGGCATAGTACAAAGCACCCTGAAACGCAGTGCTTCTTCCTCGCCCCACCTCTGACTAGTGGTGGCGTTCCTTTCTTCAGTCTTAAGTCTCTTTGTCTTTTTATTGATTTAGGTAGGTCGTATACAAAGTGGTCTGAGGTGGACACACAGGTTTGCAGGTCATATTTCCGAAGGTACATTGAAGTGGATGGCGAGGGAACGACAGGCTCATTGCCAGGTATGTTCTGTAACATTGTGACCTACATAAACGCGAGCTGAAAAACCCCACAAACAAACATGAAACTGGTCGTTGTCATAATAGCGAACGCATGCGACCGGGCAGAGGGGGTGCTCCCTGAATGCGACCGGGGAGGGGGCCGGGGGGTGCTCCGTGAATGCGACCGGGGAGGAGGCGGGGGGGTGCTCCCTGAATGCGACCGGAGAGGGGGGTGCTCCCTGAATGCGACCGGGGAGGGGGGGTGCTCCCCGAATGCGACTGAGGAGGGGGCGGGAGGGTGGTCCCTGAATGCGACCGGGGAGGGAGGGGGGGTGCTCCTTGAATGCGATCGGGGAGGGGGGTGGTCCCTGAATGCGACCGGGGAGGGGGGGGGTGGTCCCTGAATGCGACCGGGGAGGGGGGTGCTCCCTGAATGCAACCGGGGAGGGGGGTGGTCCCTGAATGCAACCGGGGAGGGGGGTGCTCCCTGAATGCGACCGGGGAGGGGGGGTGTTCCCTGGAATGCGGCCGGGGAGGGGGGGGGGGTGCTCCTTGAATGCGACCAGGGAGGGGGGGGGTGGTCCCTGAATGCGACCGGGTAGGGGGGTGATCCCTGAATGCGACCGGGGAGGGGGGTGATCCCTGAATGCGACCGGGGAGGGGGCGCGGGGGTGGTCCCTGAATGCGACCGGGAAGGGGGGTGCTCCCTGAATGCGACCGGGGAGGGGGGGGGGGGTGCTCCCTGAATGCGACCGGTGAGAGGGGTGCTCCCTAATTGCGACCGGGGAGGGGGGGTGCTCCCTGAATGCAACCGGGGAGGGAGGGGTGGTCCCTGAATGTGACCGGGGAGGGGGGTGGTGCTCCCTGAATGCGACCGGGGAGAAGGGGTGCTTCCTGAATGCGACTGGGGAGGGGGGGGGGGGTGCTCCCTGAATGCGACCGGGGAGGGGGGTGATCCCTGAATGCGACCGGGGAGGGGGATGATCACTGAATGCGACCGGGGAGGGCGGGGGGGGGGGGCTGGTCCCTGAATGCGACCGGGGAGGGGGGGTGCTTCCTATATGCGACCGGGGAGGGGGGTGCTCCCCGAATGCGACCGGGGAGGGGGGGTGCTCCCTATATGCGACCGGGGAGGGGGGTGCTCCCCGAATGCGACTGAGGAGGGGGCGGGCGGGTGGTCCCTGAATGCGACCGGGAAGGGGGGTGCTCCCCGAATGCGACTGAGGAGGGGGCGGGCGGGTGGTCCCTGAATGCGACCGGGAAGGGGGGGGGGGTGCTCCTTGAATGCGATCGGGGAGGGGGGTGCTCCCTGAATGCGACCGGGGAGGGGGGTGATCACTGAATGCGACCGGGGAGGGGGGGTGCTCCCTCAATGAGACCGGGGAGGGGGGGGGGGTGCTCCCTGAATGCGACCGGGGAGGGGGGTGATCACTGAATGCGACCGGGGAGGGGGGGTGCTCCCTCAATGAGACCGGGGGGGGGGGTGCTCCCTCAATGAGACCGGTGGGGGGGGTGCTCCCTCAATGAGACCGGGGGGGGGGGACCTATTTTTCGTCAATATGGGTCATTTGCTAAAAAAAAAGCTCGAATTTGATAGTGTATGATCAACTTTCCAAGGGGAGGGGTTGAAATCCCCCTAACGCCCCCCCCCCCCCCCCTGGATCCGCTCAACCGCATATGACAAGATACGCTACTACCGGCGGTTACACTTGTTGGGGGTTTCAGAGATTATAGATTGTTATTTCCTGCCCTGGAAATGGTAAAGGTGCCGATATACTTCACTCTTACGGTTAGTTTACATTTTTCTTGTCAACATAATTTTCCTTCTAGAAGTTTGTTTATCTCAATGTATCTTATATTCCGATTTCGTTTCATCCATAGGTGTAAAAGAAGTCCAGGAATTTCTATCGCGCCATAACATGCGGTGTCTTTCCTCGCACGAAATCGGCACACAAGTTAAACTTGTGAAGATGAAGGTGTTTAACGAGCGCAAGACTTTACGCGAACGCGGCAAGAAAAAGTTAAATTTGCTAACTTTATAGGCCTAGAGTGTGTTGCATCTCTGCACTGATTTACTGTGTCTGTTTGTCAGCTATCTGGTACCAAATATGTGTATTACATGTCTCCAAATGCGTCAGGTACATGTGGCTCAATACGTTAGGGATACCTCAACAAATACCTGAAACTATACCAGATACAAATCATCCAATGTATTCGATGCATACCTGTCTGTGAGAAGAGTCAACCAAGTTAGATTCAGAATTTCAAAGATATGCTTGAGGTCGACCTTGCCTTGGGCAATATGTGTGTCTAAAGTGTTGTGCTTTACGTGTCTACGGCGTTGAGCGATAAGTGTCTAACGCGTTGGGCGGTACGGGGATAAAGTGTCGGCGGGACTTGTCTAAAGTGTCGGGCGGTACGTGTCTAACGTGTTGGGCGGTACGTGTCTAGAGTGTCGGGCGGGACTTGTCTAAAGTGTTGGGCGGTACGTGTCTAGCGTGTTGGGCAGTACGTGTCTAAAGTGTCGGGCGGTACGTGTCTAAAGTGTCGGGCGGGACTTCTCCAAAGTGTTGGGCGGTACGTGTCGAAAGTGTCGGGCGGCACGTGTCTAAATTGCTGGGCGGTAAGTGTCTAACTTGTGTGGTACGTGTCTAACGTGTTGTGTGGTACGTGTCGGGCGGTACGTGTCTAACGTGTTGTGTGGTACGTATCTAGCGTGTTGGGCGGTTCGTGTCTAGCGTGTTGGGCGGTACGTGTCTAACGTGTTGGGCGGTAGTGTCTAACGTGTTGGGCGGTAAGTGTCTAACTTGTTGTGTGGTACGTGTCTAACGTCTTGTGTGGTACGTATCTAGCGTGTTGGGCGGTACGTGTCTAGCGTGTTGGGCGGTACGTGTCAAACGTGTTGGGCGGTAGTGTCTAACGTGTTGGGCGGTACGTGTCTAGCGTGTTGGGCGGTACGAGTCTAAAGTGTTGGGCGGTACGTGTCTAACGTGTTGGGCGGTACGTGTCTAACGTGTTGAGCGGTACGTGTCTAACGTGTTGGGCGGTAGTGTCTAACGTGTTGGGCGGTACGTGTCTAGCGTGTTGGGCGGTACGAGTCTAACGTGTTGGGCGCTAGTGTCTAACGTGTTGGGCGGTAGTGTCTAACGTGTTGGGCGGTACGTGTCTAACGTGTTGGGCGGTAGTGTCTAACGTGTTGGGCGGTACGTGTCTAACGTGTTGGGCGGTAGTGTCTAACGTGTTGGGCGGTACGTGTCTAACGTGTTGGGCGGTACGTGTCTAACGTGTTGGGCGGTACGTGTCTAACGTGTTGGGCGGTAGTGTCTAACGTGTTGGGCGGTACGTGTCTAACGTGTTGGGCGGTACGTGTCTAACGTGTTGGGCGGTACGTGTCTAACGTGTTGAGCGGTACGTGTCTAACGTGTTGGGCGGTAGTGTCTAACGTGTTGGGCGGTACGTGTCTAGCGTGTTGGGCGGTACGAGTCTAACGTGTTGGGCGCTAGTGTCTAACGTGTTGGGCGGTAGTGTCTAACGTGTTGGGCGGTACGTGTCTAACGTGTTGGGCGGTAGTGTCTAACGTGTTGGGCGGTACGTGTCTAACGTGTTGGGCGGTAGTGTCTAACGTGTTGGGCGGTACGTGTCTAACGTGTTGGGCGGTACGTGTCTAACGTGTTGGGCGGTACGTGTCTAACGTGTTGGGCGGTAGTGTCTAACGTGTTGGGCGGTACGTGTCTAACGTGTTGGGCGGTACGTGTCTAACGAGTTGTGTGGTACTGTCTAACGTGTTGGGTGGTACGTGTCTAAAGTGTCGGGCGGTACGTGTCTAAAGTGTCGGGCGGGACGTGTCTAAAGTGTTGGGCGGTACGTGTCGAAAGTGTCGGGCGGCACGTGTCTAAATTGCTGGGCGGTAAGTGTCTAACTTGTTGTGTGGTACGTGTCTAACGTGTTGTGTGGTACGTGTCGGGCGGTACGTGTCTAACGTGTTGTGTGGTACGTGTCGGGCGGTACGTGTCTAACGTGTTGTGTGGTACGTATCTAGCGTGTTGTGTATTACGTGTCTAGCGTGTTGGGCGGTACGTGTCTAACGTGTTGGGCGGTACGTGTCTAGCGTGTTGGGCGGGACTTGTCTAAAGTGTTGGGCGGTACGTGTCTAGCGTGTTGGGCGGTACGTGTCGAAAGTGTCGGGCGGCACGTGTCTAACTTGCTGGGCGGTAAGTGTCTAACTTGTTGTGTGGTACGTGTCTAACGTGTTGTGTGGTACATGTCGGGCGGTACGTGTCTAACGTGTTGTGTGGTACGTATCTAACGTGTTGTGTGGTGCGTGTTGGGCGGTACGTGTCTAACGAGTTGTGTGGTACTGTCTAACGTGTTGGGTGGTACGTGTCTAACGTGTTGGGCGGTACGTGTCTAGCGTGTTGGGCGGTACGTGTCTAAAGTGTCGGGCGGTACGTGTCTAGCGTGTTGGGCGGTACGTGTCTAACGTGTTGGGCAGTACGTGTCTAACGTGTTGGGCAGTACGTGTCTCACGTGTTTTGCGGTACGTGTCTAACGTGTTGGACGGTACGTGTCTAACGAGTTGTGTGGTACGTGTCTAGCGTGTTGGGCGGTACGTGTCTAGCGAGTTGTGTGGTACTGTCTAACGTGTTGGGTGGTACGTGTCTAACGTGTTGGGCGGTACGCGTCCAAAGTGTCGGGCGGTACGTGTCCAACGTGTTGGGCGGTACGTGTCTAACGAGTTGTGTGGTACGTGTCTAGCGTGTTGGGCGGTACGTGTCTAGCGAGTTGTGTGGTACTGTCTAACGTGTTGGGTGGTACGTGTCTAACGTGTTGGGCGGTACGCGTCCAAAGTGTCGGGCGGTACGTGTCCAACGTGTTGGACGGTACGTGTCTAACGAGTTGTGTGGTACGTGTCTAGCGTGTTGGGCGGTACGTGTCTAGCGAGTTGTGTGGTACTGTCTAACGTGTTGGGTGGTACGTGTCTAACGTGTTGGGCGGTACGCGTCCAAAGTGTCGGGCGGTACGTGTCCAACGTGTTGGACGGTACGTGTCTAACGAGTTGTGTGGTACGTGTCTAGCGTGTTGGGCGGTACGTGTCTAGCGAGTTGTGTGGTACTGTCTAACGTGTTGGGTGGTACGTGTCTAACGTGTTGGGCGGTACGCGTCCAAAGTGTCGGGCGGTACGTGTCTAATGCGTTGGGCGGTACGTGTCTAACGTGTTGGGCGGTACGTGTCTAACGTGTTGGGCGGTACGTGTCTAATGCGTTGAGCGGTACGTGTCTAACGTGTTGGGCGGTACGTGTCTTACGTGCTGGGCGGTACTTGTCTGAAGCGTTGGGCCATACTTGTCTCAATTTTTGGGGTTATGTCGATAAAGTGTTTTATGCAGTACGTGTCTCACGTGTTTTGCGGTACGTGTCTAACGTGTTTGGCGGTACGTATCTAACGAGTTGTGTGGTACGTGTCTAACGTGTTGGGCGGTACGTTTCTAACGTGTTGGGCGGTACGTGTCTAACGTGTTGGGCTGTACGTATCTAACGTGTTGGGCGGTACGTTTCTAACGCGTTGGGCGGTACGTGTCTAAAGCGTTGGGCGGTACTTGTCTAAAGCGTTGGGCCATACTTGTCTCAAGTTTTGGGGTTATGTCGATAAAGTGTTTTATGCAGTACGTGTCTCACGTGTTTTGCGGTACGTTTCTAACGTGTTTGGCGGTACGTGTCTAACGTGTTGGGCGGTACGTGTCTAACGTGTTGGGCTGTACTTGTCTAGCGTGTTGGGCGGTACATATCTAACGTGTTGTGTGGTACGTGTCTAACGTGTTAGGCTATACTTGTCTAACGTGTTTGGCGGTACGTGTCTAAAGTGTTGGGCGCTAAGTGTCTAAAGTGTTGGGCGGTAAGTGTTTAAAGTGTTGGGCGATAATACACGACGTATTGCTCTGCAGTATGGATATTTGCAAGCGTTGGCTCTTTGCTATAGTATTATCAGTAATTGTAAATAAAATATTTGGAATACAATACTGATATTTGTCTTCTTACCACTTCAGTCCCATATATCTCAAGAAGCCAGTGATTTCCCTGGTGGGCGTCGCAATATCATGTAGTACATTTAGTATGTGGTACAGACATTACACCAGTTGACACTAAAAACGCAGATGGAAAGACACGGGCAAACAAACCCTTTGAGACGATGAATAAAAGATTTTAAAATGTTTAGGTCAGCGATTAAATATTTTAGTTTTTAATAGTTATATTTCATATATGTCCAACAGGGCACGAATGGATGCAAAATAAAGCAGCCGTTAGTGCCCGGTCCACGAAGGGCTGGAATTTTGGGCTGCATAGCAGTTGGTGGACCATACAAAAACGTATATATTTTATTTGCAGATGTTTACGATTTTTTTTTTACTTTGCGTATAGGACTATAGATCTGCTAAATATATGGAGCTTTGAAATAGTCATTATAATTGGAATATTTGATATATTCCGTTTATTAACAATGGGCACGAACTGATGCTATATTACCCAAGGGTCACGAACGGATGGATCCAGTGGTATATATATATATATATATATATATATATATATATATATAATTGGTGATTAGTATACGTACGTGTGACATTTAAAGTTTAGTGTCATCGGGGAAAATTGAGATGTTTGACTCACTAGGAAAACCAATTCGTGCCTATGTGAACCTTAAACACTTGGAATATTTTATTCAACAACCCATGAGAGCGGTGTGGCAGTCACTTGGCACAGATGTATGCGGAGAATACTGTCTATTTTACTTATATTTCAAATGTCGAAATTACTCCATGGCACGAATATATCGAGAGTATTGGTCTCCAAACACCATGTGCAATGACACCTATATTCATAATTTCCAATCTGTTCACCTTCCGCGTATCACTCGCCGGCAGTCCCCGCGTTTTATGCAAACCGCGTGCAAGACCTCTTTACCCATTGTCTAAATTGTCATGTATAATAATATGATATAAAGGTGTATATTTTTGTGATACTAAGCTTTTTTTTTACCACGATAGATGTTGTAGCGGGTAATGGTATTCATGTAGTGATATAGGAATAAAAAAATTGCAAAATGGATGATTGTATTTGCGTTAATATGGTTTACTCGAAACATATCCTATGGTTTTTACAAACAAACAAACAAACATATTACACAGCTTATAGGATCTCACATGGCCTGATTACATTGATTATATACACGTGTCATTGACGATTAATCGTACTGTAACGCGAGAATATACAGTTTACATGGCGATATCTATAGCGATTAAATGATTTACTGTTTCATCAAAGCACAATGACTTGTTCATCTATTACCTATTCATAATAGTACTTGATCGCAGATTGAAGACTTCAACCAACTTCATTCACTCGTACTATAGCACGAGAACATAGACAAACAATGATTAATAACCTTGTTGAATATACCTATTTACATATTTACATTTACATACTAATTTATACTATTTATACCCCGTACTATAACGCGGAAACAAAGACTTCAAGCAATTATGAATAACCTTGTTGACAGCTTAATTAGCTATTTACATCGTAATTTATGCTAATTATACCCCGTGCTATAGCACGGAAACAAAGACTTTTGACAAAAATTAATGACCTCATTAACTCGTGACCGGCATTTTCAAATCGATATTTCAAAATTATCGGTCGACCACAGGGGGGGGGGGGGGTGAGGGGGTCATGGGGGTAGCTAAAAGCTCAGCTCTATACTACTTATATCCCTGTAGAGCGGATATTATAAAGCTTGCGACCGGGGAAGTGAGGTAAGGGGGGGGGGGGGGGACTAGGAAACTGGCGACCGAGGGCATCTGTATTCAATTGACATAGGTCAACTCCAAAAAAAAACCTTCCGAACGGATTTTTGGCGGATTTTTGGCGACACGGAGCATGAGGCAGGAGGGGGTGGGGGGCTCCCGGGAAAAAAAAACGAGCGGATTTTAGTTGAAAAAGAGTAACACTTGAGCGTCTGAATTTTGACATAGGTCAACTAAAAACCTTCCGAGCGGATTTTTGGCGGTCACACTTGCGACAAGGAACACGAGGCGAGGGGGGGGGGGGGTGGTTCCCGGAAAAAACCGAGCGTATTTTTAGTCCAAAGTAAACCTAGAGCCTCTGAATTTTGAGAAAGGTAAATTAAAAAAAAACTATCGAGTGGATTTTGGCAGTAAAAGGCCCATTCCGAGCGGATTTTTGGCGGTAACGCTTGGGACAAGGAGCATGAAGCGCGGGGGGGGGGGGGGGGGGGGGTCCCCGGGAAAAAAACATGAACGTTTTTACATGTCTCATATACATATAAAATTGAGTATACCTGTCGTAGCCACCTTCTGTGGCAACAAATGGCTCAGAACAAGCGTAGATGACATGTTGTTTGACTGTCATGTCATGAAAATGCGCTCGATCAGACAGCGTCGCTTTAGTCTCCTCATTTTTCGGTAATTAGTCATGCTTATATTCACTGCGGAGCCACGATGGCGTGAGGTGGGATAAGCCCCTTTCACGTTCCGCCGCCATATTGGATTTCGCCATCTAGCGAATGAACGGGAAACTACCAGAGGGGAACAAACTGATTTCCCGCGTCGCCCCTCAGCCTTTTGTTCACGGTGAAACACCGAACCACTGGGCCGAAAACTGCTACTTTTAGCACTTCTACTACAAAATGTAATTAAGAAATCTAAAATTGATGGCAAGACTGTCAGCTTGGATAATAAAATCAATTAAAATTGTGACTTAAGTACTTTTGGTCACATTTTGGCAGGTTTGCGTTCGCCGATGGTCCGGGCTGCGGCAGGTAACATAAAGCGAAAATTTGTAGTTGTTTCAGGACCAGTGCCAAACCTGGCAAGGACGGGACAGTGGAGGCCCGTGGGGGTGGGGGTACTTAATACCATGCCGGGTTTGGGAAGGTTCCACGGTAAAGCCCCAATTTTTCACTATAAAATCAAAATCTGTCGGAATCTGTGTTCTATTGCCGGACCGGCTGTATCGTCGCCGCTCCATGCAGACACCGCTCGATTTATTCTTTTTTCTTGGCAAACCCGCTCTATAAATGAACGATAATTTTCGCTCAAAAGGGCATCTTTTTCGTCAGAAATATCTGTTACATAGGAGTATCGTTTTCATTCATAGTCCATATGATATTTTTTTCATGAGAAATGTCCGCTCTCTTAGGCATCACAAGGCACCCAGGGGCCCCCCTGCCCAACCAGATTTTTATAATAATCCCCTCCACTCATTCTGAATCACCTCCTCCCTCCTTGCCGCCGGATTATCCACATTTTTTGCCTCCCATGTTCCTCACCGTCCACGCGGGCTGATCCAGGGTGTTGTAAAGCGGGCGACTCGCGCGGAGGGGGCGATGTTGAATGGGATGCAGAGATCTTCGACAAAGTTTGGGGAGGGAGGGCGGGGGACAGGGTATTAGCCAGAAATTATTTTTTGCCAGCCCAAAATGTGCACCAAAGATATTAATACACCAAGGTGTACTAATTAGAAAAGGGCACAGGAGCCCATCAGGTCGCATTTTGAGCTCGCAATCCTACAAACAAAATTGTTTCTCGATGTCGTATAAAATTGTGAGTGGTACGATTTTCTTCTAAACTTCCTGATCAAAGGGCCCTTGTTGGGAGGGTAAACAGCACCTAAGTGCCCGCCAAAATCAAAATCGGCCCGCCAAAATAGAAACTGCCTGCCCCTCTGGCGGGCAGGCGGGTCTCTGGCTAATACCCTGGGGGGGGGGGGGGGATTATATAGAGTATGGCCGGTCACAGTATTTTAATGAACAAGCACGATCAATCATATATACGGCGGTCACGGGGCGGGGGCGGCCCCAGGCCCCCGCAAGATCAGCGCTGCTCATGCAAGTGCTATATCCCCCCCTTCGAAAACGTTTACTATGTGTTTAACCAGAGATCGTGTACCTTACATAATATCTGGTTAAACTGATAAAAGTACTTGAGGTGGGGGTGCAATAAATGGAACAGCCTGCAGCGTCATTTGCATACATGAAGCATGTTGTCAAATGAATGATAGTTCAGTTTGTAACTCAATGTCTTAGTCATGTCTGATGCCTGAGGGTTTATTTAATGCACTACATTTTACCAAATAAATAGATCTAAATACACCCCACCCCCACTGTGCGTCCATTGCAACACGCGACGCTCCCATTCACGGCCACTGTTTCTCATCAGACCGTCTGCGTAATCACAAGATGGAGTATTTGTGCAGTTATGTCACATCAAGATTCTCCCTTCAATGTCTTGTTCATGATATTTCTAATACTTTGTCTCAAAACGTTACACTTTACGCCTATACGCCCTTGATGACAAGCCGCATACGGTCTGGGTATGCCGAACCGTGTGTTGAGAGTCGGTGCGCAAAGCCAGTTTGTTCCCCTCTGGTAGTTACGCCATCAGTCGCTAGGTGGCGCGCAGGCCGGAAGTGGCGGAACTGTAAAGAACCTTATAGGGCTATAAAGTCTCGTTCGATTAGACTTCCGGTTTACTCATTTTGGGGACAAACAAACGAAGCACGTGTTCGGAACGAGTTTAGAATCTCTGCGCACACTGGCATCCTGACTATCTGTGACGTAGGCGTGACGTGTATGTTACGCAAAGAGAGAGACTGGGAACCAGACGACCTGCGCAAAAGCCAGGGGCCGAGGGGTGGGTCCATTGCGGAAAGCCTAGCGCTATGATTAAGAATATTTAAGAAATATAGCTTCACAAAACGGATAGATGACATATTTTTATTCGTTTGCGCCATCACAATGACGACTATTTCTTACGACCGGACAACACGACTGAGAAACTAATGTTTTTTTGCATTTCCTACGAAAACGAGGCATTATGACGTCACACGGATTCTCCCCGGTGACAACGTTGGCGCAACGCTTCAAACAGAAAACTTACAAAAATGAAGAAACTTGGTCTTTTCGTGATCCAAAAGTGATACGAAAACATCCAATTGGTCTTATTTTATCTTTACCATGTGGTTTAATGACGCACCCGTGTGTTGATACTCCATGCACTGCACATTTTGACAGCGGAATGGCTAAGTCGCTCACTTGCTCTCGCCATTTTTGTTACCGCGGAGGCACGCGAAACTCTGTGACGTCACTCTCTGTTTGGTGAACTTGCGAAAGCCCGGGTGCAGGGCTAAATTTAGAACGTTGTTTTTAGCTTTCGAGTGTTTTGAAGACGGATTTTTCCTTGTATATTCCCAAAGTTCTGCGCTTCATCGCCTCCAAATATGTTTACGTATATCTCCCATAGCCATGTTTAGTGAAATGGTACTCATAGTCTTTAGAATAAACCTGGAAAGAAATTGACTTCTAGCTGCCTATGCTTCAACATGGAGCACGTGTGTTTGTTTGTCCCCAAAACTGAAGTCTCGCGGCCCGATCGCGATAACTGTATAGCCCTATTGCGGAACGAAAAGTGTGGCGAATTGGCCAAGTAAGGAACGATAGGACACAAATATCTATCTAATATCGGCAGCCCCCTCATGAAGGTATGTAGTTTCAGAAAATGTTATGAATCTGGGCCCAAACCTTACCAATTTTGCTGAATCGTGTTGACAAGTGGAGCACCCTAGCCGTGCTGACTGTTTTTCCCTATGTCGAGTTATCACCCTGTACACAACAGTGGCCAGGGTGATTTGGCACTACATGGAGGGCAGCGTCTGACTCAATGACCACTTTGAGTTTAGGGTTGACTTGATAGTAAGGCAGAATGCGATCAGTGGCGATTTCCTCTTTGATGGCTTCAAACGCTCTTTGTTGCTCTGGGCCCCATACAAAAGCTATGTTTTCTTTCACGAGCTCTCGCAGTGGGGCTGTGAGACTTGCTAAAATAGGGCTATAAGGATTTAGGTAATTCAGCATGCCAAAGAATGTTTGGAGTGACTGTATATTGGTCGGTCTAGCTATTATAGATATTGCCTGAACCTTGTTAGCGTCTGGTTTCATTCCGTTAGGTGTGATATTATTGCCGTAGAATTTAATTTCTTGTTTCTTGAATTGATTCTTGTCTCCGTTCAGTTTAAGATTATTCTCCCGGCATGTTGTTAGGAGATCTATGACCGCCTTATCATGCTCCGCTTCAGTTGTTCCTATAACGATGAGGTCATCAGCGATGCCTGTGGTAGACTGTTTCAGAGGACGCATTAGTTCGTCTAGATGTCGTTGGAACACGTCTTGGGATACGTTGATACCGAAAGGAAGGCCCAGAAATCGATATCGGCCAAATGGCGTGTTAAAAGTGATAAAATATGATGATTTTTCAGTCAGTGGTACCATCCAAAATCCCTTTTTCATATCAAAGAGATGTGATTTGCCAGCTACGAATGGCAATACTTCTTCCAGGGTAGGAAATAATGGTGTTCTCGCTTGATGTATTTGTTGAGCTCTGTGGTCCAAGCATAGTCTAACTTTGTTAGTTCCGTCACTGTTTTTTGATACATTGACTACTATGGAGTTGACCCATTCGGTGGGCTTTGTCACAGGGGTAATAATCTTCTGGCTGATCATGGCTTCGAGTTCTTTTTCATACAGAGGTAGTATATGGTAGGGGACGCTTCCTGGGCTGTGGATGATGGGTATATAATCATCTGTTAGTTTGATATCATATGGAGTCATTGGAAATAGGTCTATTCCTGAGAAGACATCCTTGTATTCATCTTTTATGTACTCCTCCGTAAGTGGTACTGGTTGTTTTGTGGCTGGATTATCCTGGACTCCTTCATGCCAGAAGTGTTGGTCTAGAAACATTCAAGGCGTTTTAATTATTTGTTGATGACAACAAGTTCCATTTCCTCGCAGCTTGGTAAGCCAAGTAGGCAAGATCCAGCACTTCTGTTAATTATCTGGAATTTTAACTTGTGTATTTTTCTTGTCAGTGGGTTTGTTATGTCTAGTTTGCATGTGCCATGGTTCTCCACTTTTCCATTCCCAACACCTATGATGGTGAACTTTGGTGGAGAAATGTCTATACGAGCATTGTGTTGTTTCATTAGTTCTAATGATTCGATGTAAATTACATTACCTTCAGCTCCATTATCCAATTTGTATTGGACACTAATAGGAGGGCTCGACTCAGATTGAGTATTCATATTGACATATGCTTTGGTCTGGGTTGTGTTGTATTCCAATGCTGATGTATTCATCATCGGCAGGATGTCTGCTTTTAATTGTTCTGAAGGGTTGGTCATGCTAATATGCTGTCTTGGTACAAAGTTACAGGCTTATATGTCAAGGTCAAATAATGCAGATTCCTCGGGATCATAGGTTTGGTCATCTTCTTCATTGGGGTAATCCTGAGCTGTCCAGTCATCTTGGTTTCCTGTATTTCTTCGTGGAATATCATAGTCATACTTCTACTGATCTACATATTGTAGATCAGCTTCGTGAGTTTGTTTATTTGGCTTCATTTTATGGTCCTTCCATTGATTTGACGTTTTTGGTGGCTATCTTCTGTCACAATTGATAGAAATGTTGTTCAATTTTGTTTGGAGGCACGTTCGCGCGTGATGTCCAATTTTGTGGCAAGCATTACATTTTGCATTTCGAGCTGGGCATTTTGGGTCGTTAGAATGATGGTTATTTCCACATCCATAAGAGCATCGTCGTCTTCTTCTATTTGTAAACGTTCCCTTTCGTTTTCTTCCATCTGTTTCATGAGAACATTCTCACGGATTCATACCCTCTTTGCACAGTTGCCACGACAGCTGGTATCACATGGCGCGAAACAACATCCTGAGCGGATGAATTCATGTTCTGCAAAAAAATGTAGTAGACTTTCTAATAAACCTACTCCAATATTGCAATTAATAATAAGTAGGCTAACTCTGATATAAGCTTATATAGCTGTAGAATCGATGTCAGCAACCCACATTAATTATGAGCTCTTGGCTGAAAATATATACTGTCTACTTTATACCTTGAGCATTTGACGTTAACCATGGTTGCATTATGATGATCAAGATGTATTAATCCATATATGTAGACCAGTGATTGCGCAGGTACCAGTGATCATATGTTTTGTACGATTTCAAATGATCTACATATTATTTTTACCACCTTTCACTTGGTGCGCAATCATTGGTACCTGCACAGTGTTAGGAAATGGAGTAAGCGCAGGTGTATGCATGTGAGTGATACGGCGAGTGAATGGGTGAGTGAATACTGTGGGTTGAGCGAGTACTACGGGATGAGTGAATGATGGTTATTTTGTGAGTATTCCGAGGGAGTGGTGAGTCACACGTGACATTGGATAGGAGCTTTTGGGAGACGCACGGGGAGTGGTCTCTGGTATAAATAACAGAGCCCACAGGACACAGGGACGACACAAGACTCAGGACCAGCACCAGGAGGAGATGGACGACATAGCTGGTGACATTTGGAGGCGACTATGAACTCACTCGTTTACTGCTTTGCTTATGTGTTAAATGTATGAATCTGTGTTGGTAGGGGGGAGGTAGGGATTTATAGTGTGATATAAACTGTGACAATCTTTACCATGTCTTGGTAAATCATTTCCGCCGATACCATCTGCAGTCAACTTTTTTGGGTTTTTTAACACTTGTTATCGCCGTGGGATATTTGTCCCTAGCAAGTCGTAACAACAGTCACTTATCCAAGTAGATCACATATATAGTAATTGGACCAAAGATGTTTGTGCTTGATTTTTGTATTGCTGCTTGTATAGCCGAATCGTCCAACAATATGAGAACAATTAAAATGAATCTGTAAATTACAATTTCTATCTGAAATGTATTCTCTAAGCGAGTCATTGCAAGAGTTTCAATTTCATTTTCCAAAAAAAGCATAAAAGCACAGTTTTTCAAAGAATATCAGCATGCACATAAAGTAGCATGATAATTAATGGTTATTTTATTGCTTGCAGACAAAAAGAAGCACAAGTCCGAGGCGCAACATGTCACTAGCGGGGGATCCCCACCATTGTCTCCCATGAACGAAGTGCAGGCGATCCTCATGGGCAACCCTGAATTTGACGGAATTGCTGGTGGGATCGACACTTTCATTCAGAAAGTTGATTTAACCAACCAGAGTGGTGAGCAGCTATTGGTAGTGTCTGTAAACTCTGCATAGACCAATGTTTTTGTATTTTGGATCACCTACGAAAGTCTCAATGTCAATCATTTTAAGATCTGCATAAAAGCATCTTAAATATACTTTGCATATATATCATATCTCTATTTCAGAAAGTTCCTTATATTATATTTTCAAATAGTTGAATCAAGCAAACTTTAATTCGCTAAATATTCATCTAACTGTAAACGGTGAAAAACAACAAAATTATATGGACATTCCACATTTACAAGAGAGTGAGTGCATGGCTGTTTAGTTGTTATAAATATATTTAAAAAAGTTCGTTATAAAAACTGACTATTACTTTACCTGTTTTTTAGGGCAAGTCATCGGGGAGATGGACGTAGATGTGGTGGAAACGGGTATGTGTAATGATTGTTTTATATTGAGTGACAGGTTTTAAAGAACACGTTTTATTTAAAGTAGGTTACTGCTGACTTTAATATATGAAAGTAACAGCTAGTGACCATGCTAAAGGCATTACACGATACAGTGAAAATGATTTGTTTCAAAGCTTTCATGAAAATGTAAGTCATGAAATATTGTTATTGTCTTTAGCAAGTGATGGAAAGAAGGTTATTAAGAAGGTATATAAGCGGTCCTTGTAATTTTATGGCATTCTCTTGTTTTTCACGACTCCTTAGTATACATGTCTTGCATTAGTGTGACTATATAAGCCATGTATATTGTGGAAAACCCTGTAGATGTTTCACGGCTATCTTCATCCGTTTAGATTCAATTGAAACAACAGCATTGGTATTTTTTCTTGTATTTATTCCTCATACACATTTCTTATACCCAAAGTCTAAATCAAAGGCTCTAAAACAATTCAGTTCCGACAAGTTCCGGCCAGTTCCGACCAGTCCGTCCTCCTTGCTCCTCCTCCGTCCTCTTTCCTCCTGGATTCAGGCTCCTTATATATATCCAAAGCTAGAGGTGCTGTACCTACAGTCGAACCCACATTTTGACCCACAGTTGGAGATCCGGACCTACTGTTGGTAGACCTTCCGCGGGGTCTTATCCATATTTATTCTTAAACCAGAACACAAATAAAATAGTCTAAAGATCTTCAACGCCGCTGTTATCGATCTTTTATCATCCTTACGCCACAGAAAAGTATCATCTGCATATTGACCAAGCAGTATGCTCTTGTTCTCTATTTGAATACCTTTGACATCTCGATTCCATTTTACCTCTTGAGCAAGTGGCTCTATGGCAAGAATAAGGCAAGGACAAGGGGTCCCCCTGTCGGCAGCCTCTTCCCAATTTAAAGAATCTGGAGAAATGGCCATTATTGATCACACAACTTTCGGCATCCTTATAAAGCAATTGGAACAAGTTCACGAATTCATTTCCGAAATTATAAGCTCGTAGAGTTTTATTAATGTATTCCCAATCAACCGTATCGAATGCCTTTTCAAAATCTATCAATAAAAGTAAACCTGCCTGTTTTGTATAGTTAAGATAGTCCATCAAAGTTATATTGTTCATCTAGTATGTCTTTGGCCTCTCTAATTTCAAGACCTTCTATCTGTAACTTGGTTATGAGTTTACTAGTATAATTCTGCTTTTCTAACTGACAAACATATTTACTAGGCTTTTCGCCATCTTCATACAAAGTTATCCTCGCTCTTACTATCGCACCCTTTAGTCTGTCATTTCTTATGTCGTAAAGTTGGTCTTTCTTTTCATTTAACATATTTTCTCTGACGCCTTCTTCTTTATCCATTTCTATCTCCATTTGACGTATTTCATTCTCTAGCTTTGTTTCTCTTTCTTTCATTAGACGTTTCTTATATGACCCATACGATATGGTTTTGCCTCTTATTTCCATCTTCAAAACGTCCAAAAACAATGAGTCATTAACCGTCAGCTTTATATCGTGATCTTCTAAAATTTCTCCGGGCTGGGCGTATTGATCAACCACTTGTTTTATTTTCCCCTTTACCATTTCGACATAGTTTTTATCCTTCAGAAGGGAAACGTTGAATTTCCAAAAGCCTCTTCCCCTTTTTTCTGCAGAGTCATTGATCGCAAACTCAATTAGCGAGTGGTCCGCGAGTTAGCGAGTTTTTTGTCAGCTTTGATAATCCATTGATGCAACTTTTCTCTCTGCCGGATCTGTAGAAAAGAATGACATAAAAATGTATGAATTATTTAATCAGATAATTAGTCACCTACAGCTATAGTGATCCTATCAAATAGCATAGACACTTTTGAACGAGGTAGCAGAACAATCTGTTATTTGAAACCTTGGTTTCAATGTAATGTGTTCATGTTCCAGCTGAACAAGTTTAAATAAGCTACCCTGAGATGTGAGAAAAGAAAAGCGCTGTAGATACTACATACCAGTACCATTTAAGTTTTCAATTTTTTCGCTTGGCACATCAAGGGTGACCATTTCCCCTGATAGCAGTGTAATATCTACTTGTGTTGTGGTGCAAAAAAAGATTGAATGGTTGAATGACTTTGTGATAAGGTTGCTGTAAACATATAGGCCTGTATAATTACTTATTCCTATCTTTCTCTGGATGTGGTCGTACATATTCTAGTTCTAATATCAAGCAACAAAGCTTATGCTCATTCAATAAGGCATGTCAGTTCTCGCGCGTTGTACTACCGGCCTGGCATTTTGGGGACAGAAAAACGAACACATGCTTTTTGGTCGGTGCGCAGCCTGACTCGCCCCCTGCGTAACAATGGATACCACGCGCAGAGGGTTGTCATACAAGTTATGACATAGGACGCCGAACCTTCTATCCAAGAAGTATATACATGTATGCAGTTGGCTTCACTCATACCTCTGTTTAACAGGTCGTTTCACATTTGCTAACAAAAATAGATAAATCTATGCTTTCTCTATCTGGGAATGCTGGAATTAAGCCTTAATTTATAAAACGAGAAGTGTGTAGCTTTTTATAAGTGGATACTTCTGTTAATAAAAATGATTAATTTGTGTAGCCGATGTGTCTCTGTTCGGCTTACTGGTAACATTAGTTCTGCATAAATCTTTATTGTAACATTACCTGTTAAGTTTGATTAATTTAATTACACTTTCTACTGCTACTTTTGACATGAACACACAAGGAAACTAAAACAAAAATTATTTGAAAATTGTGGCTTCTTTGAAATTTTCATCCATAATCTGCAATGAAAACACACAGAACCCATAATCATTCAGTGTATAACCTTCATCATTCACTACTTTTTTGCTCATACATTGCGCGAACATGATGATAATAAATCCATCGTTCTTAACTCTTCCCGGATGTCACTCAGAAGATGGTCCTTCCTCAGTAGCTGTTCGGCTACGGGATCCAGCTTGTCGTTCAGGGACACTAGGTGGTGGTTCGTGGACACCATTTTTCTACTGGCACCGGTCACCCCAGCCGCAACTTTTGGCCAACTCCTATAGAAAAGGGGTTTGCATCTGTCCCATGGCCTGGGTGACGATGGCTGATACGTCGGAAGGGCCGTCACTGGTTTCCACGGCGATGCGGGTGGCGGGGGATTTTCTTCGCTGAGGTTGGCGTGGGGTCGTGGTCGCCGGAGGGGTTGGGGGCCTCAAAACATTGCCCAGCGTAATGACGCTGTTCAGGGGTCTGTTTCTGCTTCTTGGCGGGACTTGAAGGTTCGGCATGCTTCCGCTTGCTTCCGGTAGGGTTCGTCCGAGGCGCAGATGTTGGGGGCATGAGTCCCTCCGTCGCAGTCCTACTCAGTAGCTACTGCCACGGCTGTGACCGTTGCTGCAGCTGCTGCTGCTGCTGCTGATGTAGTTTAACAAATTAAAGCAATATACTTCCATGCTCCATCTCAGATTTTTTACATTTTAGAATCAACACTAAACGTATCTCAAAAATTATGATGCATATGTTTTATATCTCTTTGAGTCTGTAAAACAAACATTTCAACATAAAACTGCGCGGTCTATTTTTATCGCGCGCGGACGTGATAGCGAGACGCGGTCGACATCACACAAAATACCGAACGGCGAACAGGCGCGCAGGGATATAAAGCCGGGCACCAACTTCTGCTCCGGTTACCAAATTGCTTCTCTCTGGATAGCCCAGTCTTTCAGGATTTAAATTCAAGACCGAATGTACTTATTTTACATGGAAAAGAGGTTGGTAATACAATAAATTACGGAATATATTGCTTTAAACGCGGTCCGCTCCCAACTTGGATATGTCGCGCAACAAAGGTTATTATCCTCGCTATTCTTTTCCATTAGCAGAGTTCCGACCTGACTCAGATCGGGAGATAAGCGGGTCGCTTATCTTTATTTAGGCCTCCAAATGAATGCATTAATATATATTCAGGAAAAATGGTATCTTAGCTTTCGTTTCAGCGTAAATTGAAAGCGAAATTCGACATCAGTAATGTTCTGCGATATTTTTATCATGCAGCCCCATCAAATTTGCGCGGCCGTAGCCCACTCGGTCGTTACAACGGCGCGATATCAATGTCAAGGCCGCGTGGGTCAACTTCTAAAATACGGATTGACAAGTGTACCGTCTGACACTCAAGCTTTGGGCTCAACCTTTCGACTTCTTATTGTATATGCCCTAAAGTAAATTTGTATTTATTTATTAAGATTTGATTTGATTTGATTTGATTGGGGCTTAACGGCACTTTCAGCCTGGAAGGCTATATCGTGCCATATTGGTCAATATTAGTCAATATTAAAACCCTGAAAATCAATACATGTGATATGAATAAAACCATGAATGCAGTCTTTGTGGAATCCCATAGATCAATAAAACCCTGAGGATATCAAGTAATATCATTGATCAGTTCGTCATAAAACCATGAAAGTGAAGAATGGTGAAACGATCAAGACAACAAATTGTCAGAATATAAAACCATGAGTTGGTTTTTAAAACCAAGCTTTTGAGATTAATAATTACAGCAAAATGCACTGTTTGGCAGTAAACGCTGAATATATCATACGCATTTGACTAGATTTATTGTAGATAAATGATCTAAAATCGTTTGCACGGTTTGGCTGTAAACGTTGACTAGATATATCATATGCACTTGACTAGATTTATTGCAGATAAATAATCTAAAATCTTTTGCTGTGGTATATTATTAAATAGTTCTTTCATAGTTTCTGCTCTGTAATATTGATCCCTTGTTTGTTGAAAGTCAACACACCTCAACAGAATGTGATCCACAGTCAGGGGTTCCTGACAGGGCACACATTCGGGGGGTGTTCTCCTTTGAGGAGATAGCAATGGGTAAGGTGCGTATGTCCAATTCGGAGTCTCTGAATGACAACGTCCCTCCGCCTACCGCGGATTCTTGGCCGTTTGGTACCCACAGTAGGCTGAAGCCGTTGCAATTTGTTGGAGGATTGCTCGTCCCAGGACGACTGCCAATGTCTAGTAATTTCGTTTTGGATGTACGGCTTCAAGTCCGAGTATGGAAACTGGACTGGAAGGACGTCGTCATTTAGAGCTTCTTTGGCGGCGGCGTCTGCTAGACTGTTGCCCTCTATGCCTATATGGCTAGGGATCCAGCAGAACGCTACCGCCTTTCCATTGCATATTAAATCATGACATTTTATAAGTATATCTTGTATTAAGGGATTTTCATATTTCCGATATTTTATGGCTTGTATACAAGATAATGAATCTGAGTATATGATAAAGTTGTCATGAAGTGATTGTTCTACATATTCAAGTGCCATCATTAGAGCCACCGCTTCCGCGGTGTATATCGAGCATTGGTCTGGGAGGCGGTTGCTGCACTGGTGTTCACCAGCCACAGCTGCAGCGGCCACCCTGTGGGAGTCTTTTGAGCCATCGGTATATATAGAGAAATGGTTGGGGTGTTGATTGTGAATAGCATGTTTAAGTTCTATAAATTGTGATGGGTCTGTGTCAGATTTGTTGTAAGTTGCTAGTTCTAATAGAACTTTTGGAGATTCCATTTCCCATGGTGGGATTTCTGGGAGGTGCCAGGTTCGTATATCGTTGAAATTTATATTGTATCTTGTCAAAAGGTTATTGACTCGAATTCCAAAGGTGGGTATTGTCTTTGGTTTGTTTTCAAATAGTGTTGTAAACTTTGGATGGAATACGTCTTCAAAGGTAGGATTATTGGGATTCGTTTTGAGCTTAAGTGCGTATTGTAGTGCTAATTTATCTCTACGGTAGTATAGAGATGGCTCAGCTGACTCCACGTACAGGCTTTCCGCAGGAGATGTGCGGAAAGCTCCCAGACATAAACGAAGTGCTTGGTTGTGGACAGGGTCCAGCATCTGCAAATATGATTTGCGTGCTGATCCGTAAATCATCGACCCATAATCCAGCCGTGACCGTATCAGGGCTCTGTAGATATTTAATAATGTCTCTCTTTCTGTTCCCCATTCTGTATTAGATAGCACTTTAATTATATTAAGTGCTTTGGTACACTTCTGTTTTAATTGTTTGATATGGGGTATAAAAGTCAGTTTTTTATCGAATAAAAGGCCGAGAAATTTTGTTTCTGGCACAACTGGTATTTGATCCCCATTCATTTTAAGTTCAGGTTCCGGATGGAGTTTCCGGAGTTGACAGAAGTGCATACACACTGTTTTAGTTTTTGAAAATTTAAATCCGTTCTCATCGCACCATTGTTGTAACTTATTGAGGTTCATTTGTAGTTGCCTTTCTATTGTGTGCATATGTTTGGACCTGAAACAGGCCAAAAAATCATCAACAAATAGAGAAGGATCTATGTTATTAGTGAGACATTTTATGATGCTGTTGATTTTAATACTAAAAAGGGTTACAGATAGGATACTGCCTTGGGGAACCCCCATCTCCTGATCGTATACTTCGGAGAGGGTAGTTCCGACCCTTGTCTGAAATAGACGTCTGTTTAGGAATTCTTGAATAAAATTTGGCATATGACCTCTGAGTCCCATATCATGGAGGTCTTTTAAAATACCATATTTCCATGTGGTGTCATATGCCTTTTCAAGGTCAAAGAATACTGCCACCACGTGTTCTTTTTTGATGAATGCCTCGCGTATATAGGTCTCCAATCGTATTAAATTATCGGTGGTATTTCTGTTTTGTCGAAAGCCACTCTGGAACTTAGTGATGATATTATTTGTTTCCAGAAAATATGTAAGGCGGTTATTTATCATCTTTTCTAGTGTTTTACATATACAACTTGTAAGAGCTATTGGTCGGTAAGAAGAAGGATTGGTGTGATCCTTCCCAGGCTTAAGGATAGGAATGACTATCGCTTTTTTCCACGATGGGGGTATTTGTCCGGTTTGCCAAATGAAGTTGAATATGTCGAGAAGAAGTTCCAAGGATGTATCGGGTAGTTGTTTCAGGAATTGGTATGGGATATTGTCTGGCCCTGGAGAAGTGTTGTTAGTTTTCCTTAGGGCAGACTGGAGTTCCTCTGTAGAGAAGAGGCTATTGTAATATTCATCATTTTTGGATTTGAAATTGAGTTTTTTCCTCTCACTAACCGCCTTGTATCTTTGGAATTTAGCCGTGTAATTTTTTGAGGAAGAATTTGTTGCAAAGGCTTTCGACAAGGTATTGGCTATTTGCACTGGTTCGGTGAGGGTTGTGTTTTCATGGATCAGGTGGTTTATGCTGTTGTTTGCTTTTTTCCCACTGATCTTCTGTATGGCTCGCCACGTTTTCTTAGTTGTTGTTTTATTTCCAAGTTTGGAGACATAGTTTCTCCAGGATTCCCTTTTTGTTGTTCGTATTGTGCGGCGGGTCTGTGCTCGCACTTGTTTATATTTGAGGATATTTCCTGGAGTAGGATGTATTTGGAGTTCTCGCTGAGCCTGTTTTCGTTGTTGTACGGCCTCACGGCATTCATCGTTAAACCATGGCTTCTTTTGTATTTTGAGATTGGTCGAGGTTTTGGGAATGGTGTCTTCAGCTATTTTATGAAGTTTTTCGCTGAAGAGGGCTATTGGGTCTGGTATACCTTGGAAGTTGGCTGTTGTGAGTTTTTCAAAGCACATTTTTTTAAAAGCAGTCCAGTCAGCCTTATTTAGCTTCCAGTGAGCAATATTTTCATCTGGAGCGGGAAATTGGCTAGTAAGAAGGATAGGGAAGTGGTCACTGCCGTGAAGATCATCTTCCACTTTCCAGTTGAAATCAAGGCATAGACTGGGATGGGCTATAGTTAGGTCTATAGCCGTTTTGGCACCATTCCCAGGGTGTATATAAGTTATTGAGCCATCGTTGAGCAGAACGGTATTGTTTTTTAAGATAAAGTCCTCTAGCAGGCGGCCCTTGGGTTGTATGTCTTTACAACCCCATATCGTATGATGGTCATTGAAATCTCCAAGAAGTATATACGGCGCTGGAAGTTGTTTTATTATATTTTCTAGTTCTAGTCGTGTTGGACGTAAATTAGGTGGAATATAGATAGAGCACAGGGTTATGGTTTTGTGTAATGTTATTCGTATGGCCATAGCTTGTAGTTTGGTCTGCAAGGGTATTTGGCTGTGTGGAGTTTTCTCCTTTATAAGGATACTAACTCCGCCTGTGATTTTATCTCCCGTATTAAGTCCTAGATTATCATATGATGTATATCCACTAATTGTTATATCGCCTTGGTTTTTGATGAATGTTTCTTGGGAGACAAAACGCTATGGGGTTGTGGTCCTGCTTTAGCAAGAGGATTTCATCACGATTGGCTCTCATACCTCGACAATTCCATTGTATAATGGAAGCCATGGTTTATGATATGGGTGGCGTATCTGCCTTGTGTTTTCTTTTGTCCCTTCCCCTTTCTTGTGGGTCTGTCTCCATTTCCTCATCGTCCTCCTCCTCTAGTTGCGAGTATTTGTTATGTACTTTGATGGGATCCGTTGATCCCTTGGGTGGTCGGTTTAGTTTTGCTGGTTTCGATTTGTTCAGTTTGTGGGTGGTCGGTTTTGTAGTGGATTTTGTAGGAGGTTTCTTTGCAGGTGTCTTTGTTTGAATTTCTATCATGGGCTCTGTCTGGCTGGATGTTCCCGTCTCCTCTGGGGTTTCTGTTGTAATTGTGAATTCTGCATCTGGTGGCCAAGAATAAACAGTGTTTATTCCTATGGAAACCATGTTTGGTTTTGGTGTTGTTTCATTGGATTTGGTTTGGGTCGAGCCCGTCACTTCAGCGAATGTTTTGTTTCCAGTTACATTTGTAGTTTTACTTTCTATTATTTTTCTCGCTTCGGGATAGGATATGGAGTTTTTAGTTTTTATTGTCTGTACCTCTTTTTCTTTTTGCCACATTGGACACTGTTTTGAGTATGCGTAGTGACTGCCTTTGCAGTTTACGCAGTGACTCGGTTTGCTGCAGGAGGTGTCTTCATGGCCCTCGTCGCCACAGCGAGCACAGGTGACTTGCCTCCTGCAGTTGTTCTTTCCGTGGCCGAAGCGTTGGCATTGGAAACAGCGTAGTGGGTTTGGTATATAGATGTCGACTGGTACACGAAGGTATCCAGCTTTTATTGTTGTAGGAGGGATGTGGGATGCAAATGTGAGAATTATTGTATTTGTTGGTACTCTTTCTCCATCTTTTGTGATTGATATCCGTTTGGCCTCCATGACATTCTGTGAGGCCAACTCGGTAACTATCTCTGTGTCAGAACACATTTGTAGGTCTCTGCACCGGATGACACCTCGGCTATTGTTGAGGGTACGGTGAGGAGTTATTGTAACTGGGATATGGAGGAGGGTCGTGGCTCGGAAGAGGTTGTCAGCACGACTCTTCCGTGTGACCTCGATGAGGAGGTCACCAGAGCGGAGTCGTTTGACATCCTTTGGTTCTCCGGCCAGACTTTGGATGGCCTTATCCAGTGCAAATGGTGACAATTTCGAAAGAGGTAAATCTGGATTTGTGGCGTGTGCCATCAAAAATCTTGAAAAATTGTCGTTTTGTTGATTTGGTTCATGTGTAGGAGAGCTTGTTCGAAGTTTCTTATTGGATCGTTCTTCTCGTGCTTTTGTTTCGGCAGGTGTGGGTTTTTTTTCTTGGGTACTCATGTTGGGTTTAAATATTTCACCGTCCGTGGTCCCCACCCACCTCGGAGCCCTCTCGGGACACTGATTCGGTGCGGTACTCCAGCACCCAGTGCCAAGGATACACAGACGGTATACTCGCATAACAAATACTTATTCTTCTGTTGGAAAAAAAGAGGTATTTGCCACTTGATTAGCCCAAGCCACCGTCCTAACAGGATCTTGTTCAGAGCAACTGAAATATGAGGTGTCTCAAAAGACTCATTGCATACGGTTGCATGAATAATAGGGTGAAAATGTTTTTGATATGATGTTGTTGAACATGAATCCTTGGACTTGTCGTGACGAGCCGATTGATCAGACCGGGCCAAATCTGACCTCCCGTCTAGGAGAAATAAGGGTCAAACTGGTATCTTGCAGAAACAGAGTTTCCACTCAACCAGCAGAGTCCCTTCTTCCTCCGACACGGGTTGCGAACCACGGCATACGGTTCGCCTCCATTTAGTCGCCTCTTACGACATGCAGATGTTAAACATGGAGGTGCATCGGGCCTATTCTACTTTCCCCCGAACATTTATTATTAAGATATAAGGCCGTAAATACCTTCACGCAAGCCATGACATTGCCATTCAGAAATGTTGCTCGCGATCATTTCCGATAAAAAAAAATCATTTATGTGACAAATTACATTGCAGGCTGTTCCATTTATTGCACTCCCGCCTCATGCACTCGCATCGGCCAACATGTAGTGAACGTGTTTGCAGGGAGAGATGCGGCAAAAGAATACGTAGCGCTCATACAGCCGTGGTCGCGTTCGTTCAGGTTGGGGTATCAAATATCAGACGATCTTATGGCGGCACCCGTGGGTTGGTACAATATGGACCGGACTGACTGACTAATGACGAATTCCCACGCTGCCCCAAACTGTCTGGATCTGTGAGGCAACCATATAAAATCCTACTGTCTGCATTTCTAGTATATATCGTCTGCACACAGAGGGATTCCACATCTACTCTAGGGGGGGGGGGGCATTGTTATATTGTTATGCAAATCTAGTTGGGGCGGGGGGGGGTCCGCGGGTGTCTTGATGCCGGAGAGAGCGCGCATTTATGATGAAAAGGATATCCCTATAAAGCGGATATGTTAACACTTGCTAGCGGGGGAGGGTGGTCTCTGGAAATGTTTGTTCATAGAGCGGATTGCCGCGAGAAAATACCCTTTCCGAGCGGAGTTTGGCGGTAAAACGCCCAGACCGACCGGGTGGTTCGTATTTTAGTACGCGTCGCACTGGCGCGTGTTTCACCCATTGCCACACCACAGCAGATATCTCAAAATTTTACAAAAACAAAAGTAAATGAGCTCACACACACACAAACTTATTTTTCAATCATAGTCTGACAGTGGCATTATTCAATGCACAATTAATCTTCTAGAACCCGGTGAAGTTAGTTGGGGGTCTCACGAAAGCTGTTTCTAATGGCGTGAATAGGGTCGGCAGACTCCGTGGCCACACGGAGTCTAGTGTGGCTGCTACTGCCGCTGCTGCTGCTGCTGCTGCTGCGACTGCGATTCTCGGGGTTCCGAATAGGAGATATGACCGGTGGCAACTGGCCTCAATGTGCCGGAGAGGATCTAGTCCCAGGAGCTTCATCTCCGGTGCGGTCCACTGAGCAGGGCGGAGTACGGGAAGGTTGGGCTCAGTCCCAGGTACATCAACAATGGGGCCCCTCACATCGGCGTCGATAATTTCGACTTCAGGAGACGAAAGGCACTAAAGCCATCGGCGTTCGCGGGGGGTTGTAGCGGAGCCACATAAGCCAACGGGAGGATTCCCGACGCGACCATTAAGGCGCGTAACGTATCAAGTTTGCCGTCTTCAATGTCTCCCACGTCGAACGGTAGCCCGTTCTGCTTGGCCTGACTCTTATTTCTTAGGCCGGTCCAGTACGCCTTGGATTCGGCGGCCGACATAACAGCAAACGTTCTCAGAGAAGTCTCCTCGTTGCCACGGCAAAATATAGCCATCGCGATGCGATTCGGAGTCAGCTTCAAGAGGCGCTTCCCGTGTTGTTGCTTTACGACATGTTTATCTATGGCAGTCTTCGTGCCAGCCCTGAAGTTGCATGAGACACACAGGTAGGGCGCATCGTCGCTTGAGCAGTGCTTCTTAGCATAATGTTCGCCCTTCCACGTGCATGCGTAACACTGGTAAACTCTACTTCGGCCAGCCATCTTTGACACTGTAAAATAACATAATAACATAAATAGATATACAGGCACAAATGGAGGTAAGGAAGGGGTTATTGGTAAGGTTCTACCGGCCCGAGCGTTTCCGGTTTAGGTTGACTGTTGTGATTCGTGTGGATTTCAGTAACGTTGCCGCCCATTTGAGCTGTTTTTCCCCTTCGTACGGTTTCAATTTGTCATGGTGGACAGTTTTCGAGGGACCGTTCTTGGACTTTTGTATTCCGAACGTCAAATCGATGTACTTCTTGATTACAGCGTACGGACCGTCGTAAGTGTCTTGCAATTTTGGACATACTCCCAGCTGGCGTGCTTCCGACAAATACCATACTAAATCACCGATATGGTATTGTCTCATATTCAGCTTCCCGTCATGGTTGCGCTTCTGTCGCAATAACGCAGTTCCTAAATGTCCCCTTACAACCTCATGTGCTTTCTTCAGCTTTTTGCGTAACTTGTCAAGAATCCAATTTAAGTTACAGTAGCAAAATAAGCATCCTTGGCACTAAACCATTACGTCTACTTTCATTTAGATGAGGTTTAGCAAGTTTTCCACTGGCCGCTCTCTGTCGGCACTGCTTGACATGAAATAATTTTGAATGATACACAATTTCACAAAAAATATGTCCCCTATTTCATGGCCATAGCTTATTTAGCTCTTCTGGGTGCATAGACTGTAATCGCAAGCAATTATTAGGTTATGCTTATAAATGGCCCCAAGAGAGTGCAAATAATTTTTCACACTTGAAAATTTTCAGGCGTGAATTACAGTTCGATCAGTGGTTTTGTTGTCTCCAGCAATTGAACATGATGGTTATCAGGCAAGCCGAGTAGGGAGAGTTCACGCTGGGGCTGCATATTGTTACACTGAGACATAACATTAGCCAGATAACTTAAATGCATTTCAATAACCCACTGGACACAGCTGAGATTGAAATCCTTGCAAGTGACTTCACTAACAAAAGGGTTAATATTGTGTGTAGTGCCCTGTGGCATGTCACGCGCTGGCATGTAAACAATCACCCGCGACCTCGTTGTTGGAAATATGACTTGACAGCAATCTGAAACATGATCGAATGATTTCTTTAACTACGTTATTTTTGTTCCTTAATTTACTAACGTATGCTTGTCTGATTTAGCTGAAATGTATGCCGATTTTTTGAGAAACCTGCGAAACTAACGGACGTGCGGTAACCGAACAACATACTTGGGATGTCGACGTCTCACTGAACACATAGTTCCTGAAGATGGTGAGCTTTTTCGACGAAATATGGCCAATCTATGTCAATTCAGTTATCAAATATGGATACATGTTTTGATTATATTCAGTTCAAGTGTATATCAGCTAGAGACTGGTAGATTATAGACTGGTAAACAAATGCGTAGAAATAGGAGACTATGTGTGAAGTGTCCACGAAAACCCACAATATATTAGAAAATCCCAGGTAATGTGATGTGATCACTGTGATAAAGCTCAATAACTGATAGGTATGAAGTTGTAGAACATGCGTGTCAAGTATAAACGTAATCCTACAACATTTGGCGTGTGTGAATCCATTGTGCTTCTATTATCGCCTTCGGTCAAAAATGGCGACGGCCGATTATTCTCCTTGGTTTTAGTTCGGACAATTGGGGACACAATAAACTTAGTTTTAAGAGATATTGCTGTGGTTCTTAGGATGTGCACTTCTCACAATATTTCTTAATTTTCTTGTAATAAATAGGAAAATGTGAGTGGTTAGAGCAAAGGCATGACTGGGGCTTCATTCATAATTTAGCTGTGGACATTGTAGCAGCATATTTTAACAAAGACATAGAGGTATGACAGGTAAAACACAATTTTCAAACAAATACTCTGTTGTCAATAAACCGGTTCTACTGGCCCTTAAAGGAATAGTTTAGTCCGTTTTTTGGGCCAGCAAGGCGTAGCATGTTACATATAGATAAACATGCAAACTATCAGTCTAAAATGTATGTTGCTACCGGCTCCAGCAATAAGTATTAGTATTTGGCACTGAAACCTTCACATTTACCGCCTCCCGCTCGACTGTGAGCTCGGCATGGTGAGCAGAGCGCAAGCCAATCAGCGCGCTGCGTAAAAAAACGCGTCATAGGTTCCAGGCGGCCACACAGCCTGCCCTGTATCAGCCTCATCATGAACGCAACGTAGCCGCGGTGAACGCGGGTCAAACGTGAAAGAATAATAAATTAAAAGGCAAAACCAACTGCTGGTTCAGGAAATCACTCCCGTATGCAACAAAATGACTTTCCACTCAATGGCGAGCAAATACATTGTCTCAAGCGAGAGATGCCGTGACAGAGATGTATGGACACTCGGCCTCTTTTCGATACACGACAGCCTGGGAAAGGGATTATTGGGGAGCCAATGTCAAACAAATAAGTACATGTAGAAGACATGTGTGACTTATACCTAAAACTGCAGGCCTGTCGGAAACAGTTGTTTCCCGCTACATAAAACAGTATTCAAAGTATACTGAATTAGAGGAATAGTGATTACCATTTAACAGAATTGTAATATTTGTTGTGAGTGCAATGGTAAATCTGACACTGCTTGAAAATGACCGTAAGGTGGAAATTGTGTCCGATGTAACAGTTTTGTGTGTAAAATTGATTAAGGATGCAATCATAATTAATTAATAATGTAAAATTAAACTTTAAAACACTTTATAAAATATTTAATATTAGGGAATATTTCAATTTTGTATTCACTTCGTCCAAAACTTATTTTTGTAGTGAGTAGACTTTTTTTTTTGTCAAGGCCCTGATTTTCCCAAATAAAAGTATTTCATAAAATTTTGCTAAAGAAATATGAAAAAAAAACATGAAACTTATATTACACTTGAAGTAAATCTTTTATTCACCCATACTGTGATGGTGTCCAAAGGAAGCAGTTATTTGTTTTATAAAAATCACAACAAATCGAATTGATGGCTACATTTTCATGGGCATTATATCAAAAGTACCTTGCACAGTTTATTCGAATTCTGATAAGCATAAGGATACATTTGGAGTATTTATCAAGCATAAGGATACATTTGGAGTATTTATCAAGCAAGTCACTGCTGAGTCCAATTGATTATGTGAAGGATATCAAGATCAAGCAAGCTCTATCCAAGCCACAATAACTGCCATCCAGCAATTAGAATTGGCACAGTAAAATTAATGGTTTTTAATTCAATTAGCCAAAATAACACTACATTGTATATGATCAACATTGAATAAACCTTGCACATTGTTTCAGTGATCTGGGTCAGTCTCACCAACCAGTCGATGAATAATTACACTGGTTACAATATCCTTATTAAACAAATCAATGGCTTGTGTATGTATATATGCAATACAGTTAAACCATAATAAAATGAATCTGGACCTGGGATCTTATGTAACCGGTTATATTTACCCCCCTCAGGTAAGGTCTCATTCTGCCAAACAAGGTAACTGCATCTGGCAATCCATGTGCAATCAAAAAAGGTTTATCAAACTATCATTATTAAACTTAGCTAGACAATAGGGTCAGTATATCTCACGTTATAGAGAATAACCCATCCAGGGTTTTGTATTTCCCCGCACAATATGTGTCAACAGGTCAAGGATATGTAATCATGGCAATTAAATACTATACAGTATCTCTTGTGTAATTCTGCTCATGCAGCCATTTTTTAATACAATCATCATACTCCAATCTATGAACCTTCTAAGATGCTAAAAATGTCGTCACACTATTCATCATGACATATCAACCCAAAACCCATTTAACATGTCTTGTTAATCATGGCAAATTATCTATTTTCTCTGATGTAAAAATGACTGTAAAAAAAAAAAAAAATCTACTGATTTTCACAGGAAGGTCATTGTGTGACTCAAGAACAGACGTTTCATTAATGCTTGGTATTTCTTCAAGCTCCTGAAGGAGCTGAAATGTAAAAAAAGACATATTTCAATACTTATTCACATATTGTAATTTGCTGAAATAAAAACTAAACACATTTTTTTTTTTAATTATGGCTATGAAGGATTCCACGGATGTGTTTTTTTAGCCGGGTAACAGTTCTCAGTACCGGTAGATCTATGGGGAGGGGGGGGGGGGGAGGTCATGATGAATTAAAAGGAGAATTGGCTATTTCTGGATATTCAGTTATTTAGTATTAAAATTCCCAGTTCACGATTACTGAACATAATTGATGACAGCGGTCGTTTAATGCCCCATTCTCCATTGAAAAGAATTATTTCCCTCATTTCCAGTTTAAAAAATATGTCCGGTCGATGAGGATTGAAATAACCTTATAAGGCAAAGTGGCCTAATCTCGATCCCTGTCTTAACTCGACCCCCTCGCGCTATTTTTATCTTGACGTCATCAGCTGATCGATTTGGACCATCGATTTCACGCGCAACAACAATAACAACAATATTTTGAGGAGACGCCGCCTTCGTAGTTACGCAGATGCCAAGTTTCAGGTGAGAGAACAGTCACAAACGATGTACTCAAAAAAACTATATATTTCCCACACCAGGTGCTTGTATTGCTTATCCAAATCCATAAGACACATATGTTAATAATTTAAGGCATATTATCTGTCAATTTCAATCCCTATCAATTTATTATTGAAAATGAACAAGACCAAGACATGTTTTGTTCGTTCCCGTCACCATGACACATTCCTTTGATTAGATGACCTTGAACTTGGGGGGTCGAGATTACCCCACTTGGATTACAAGCATGGTCTAATCTCGACCCCCAAAGCCAAGTGCGATTCTCAAATTATCAGTAATGAAATTATAAATGTTACATGTATGTAAGTCCATCAAATAGCTGTTATGTTACACTTATTAATACTCATTACACAACTTTAGCGTTTGAGAGTCTACTGCAGGGATCTATCATTATTTCATCCAGATGATGTTGTCTACAGTGGGTCCATCGAAGGGCCACCGAGGGACACCTCGGTCCCAGCCCCCTGCCTACTCCCAGCAACAGCTGCAAGCTGCCATCACCTCTGTTGGTGGTGGATGTGCGCGGAATAGGGCTGCGCAGATGTATGGCATCCCTAAGTCAACTCTTAGAGGTAATAGATACCTCATGAGTAGATCTATATATAAAAAAGAAAAAGCACTTTCGTGGCGGATCAACGACTGCGAAAGAAGTGGGGGGGCAGGACCCGGGGGGGAGGGGGGAACTGAAAACAACTCAGTACCCGATGGGGTGATCTGAAATCTGGCGGCGGGGGAGCTAGTGGGGGGGGGGGGGCGCCTCTATGTAAAACAACCTAACAATGCGTACATTTTGCATTGAAAATTAATATCATGGCTCTGAAGGAGGGTAGGGGGGCAACTTCTTGGGCCAACTCTCCCATTCACCAGGATTGCCCTTGTGCATCCATCTCAATTTGTGCCAAGGTCCTGGTCATCCAATGACTAAAGCAGGCTGTAACTCGACCAAACTATTAACAAATAATGAGCATTAATACCGTTTTTGACCGATCTATTTCCCTTTAGATTGCCATTTATGTATATATTCATATGTTGCATTGAGTAAAAAAAAGGGAGATATATTGACGTTATTTATTGGTAATGTTCTGTTTACTTTCGGGCAGACAAATTAGATGGTCGATGCCCCCTTGGGGTGGTCAAGGGTCACCCCACCGTCCTCTCCAAAGCGGAGGAAGAAACAATCTGCAACTTTATTACGGACATGGCAACGATCGGCTACCCGCTGACGCGGACGCAGCTACAGTACGAGGCGTCCCGCGTGGTGAAAGAGGACGGGCGGGAGACACCCTTTCGGGACGGGCTTCCAGGTAAGATAAGTTAGGATAACGTTTTATTTAACGTCGGTATATAATAGTCAACAATAAACATTAGCACAACATTAGGTAGCTATATGAACTATACTTTATACGCATGACAATGAAGGGACACTTGCAATAGGGGATAATGGTGAGGGTATGAGGTGTGTGTGGCCCCCAGCCGCCATTGGCCAAAACAAATATTCAATGCCTTAACACGGCATTGAATGTTGCATACTATTGCTATGTAATAATGCAGCAGCTAATAACAGGTCGCAACAATCCTAAGTTAATGATAATCTGTAAATTTTTTTCTGCTAAAGGTGCAGACTGGATGAGGGCCTTCATTCGGCGGAACCCGTCCGTTGCCGAACGAGTTCCCCAAAACATTGCGAAGCGCCGTACAGAGGTCACAAGAGATGACATCAACGCGTGGTTCTGGGACTTTAAACAATTCTTGTACACGGCCACGACCGACGCCGACGCTCTGCTCGCCGACCCCAGGCGCATCTTCAACGCCGATGAATCCGGCTTTCCTTTGGAAGTTTCAACCGGCAAAGTTCTCGCCCCCAAAGGCTCGCGAAAAGTTTTCAGCATTTCGTCTGGTTCAAAAGAGCAATTAACTGTAATGGCTTGTTTCAATGCTGCGGGACAATACATGTCTCCTCTTATTATTTATCCTGGACAGCGCCTTCGAGAAGTAGGCCAAGAGAAATTTCCTTCGGCAATCTTTGCCATGTCCGAGAAGGGTTGGATGACCAGCGATATCTTTCTTGACTGGTTAAGACATTTCAGTTTTTTCATTACACAACACGGTACCCCGCGACCGGTCGTTCTAGTCGTGGACGGGCATTCCACACATTTATCTTTATCAGCAGCGACGTTTTGTCTGGATCACAATATTATATTGTACTGTTTACCGGCGAATGCCACGCACTTAATGCAACCTGCTGACCTTGCTCTTTTCTCCCCTTTGAAGGCATCATGGCGGCAACATGTCATTTCTTGGCAGAGGTCGCACCTGGGCATGGTCCTCACTAAGCGGACCTTCTGCGAGGTCTTCCGTTGTGCTTGGGATGCGACCTCCACCGTGCCCACTGCAGTGAACGGCTTCAGAAAAGCCGGCCTTTTTCCTTTAGATTTAACCTTTGGAGACAAATGTTTCATTCCTGGTCAAGTGCCCCCTCCTTCCCATGACCCTGAGCCGGCTAAGGAAAAATCCCCAGGCCACCTTCCGGCGAACGTTTTCACGGTACAAGCAGAAGTTCATCAGCCCCCCAATCGTATCCCCATCCAGAGCCCTCCGATGTCACCCTTTGTTATTGGTTCCGCTACTCCAGAGTCCGCGGTCTCGGCCATAGCAAGCCTTGAAGCCGCTACCCCCTGTATGTTGACGGAAGCAGCCCTTCCCCTCCCACGTCAACTGCACAACACAGTGAGCGACGCTTTCGCAATCTTGCAGGTCCCCGATCCACCAATGGGCAAAGCGTGCAGTGCGAGACCTGCATTACCGAAGGCTGTATCGGGGCTTGAAGCCATTAACATTTTAAGGGGGAGGGTAGAGGCGAAGGAAAATGAGAGACGGGCCAAGGAAGCACGGAAGTTGGAACGCGAACGAAGGAGACACGAGAAGCAACAACAAGTTGAAGAAAAGAAAGAGTTAGCTAAAAAGAAGAAAGAAGCGAAGAGAAGAAGAGAAGAAGCCGCAGCTGAGACTAAAGGCGAAAAGAAGAAGTTAACGAAGACGAAGAGACAGAAGAATGGACGACCGCACTCATGTGAAGAAGACTTCGATGAAGAACAAGTGCCTACATGCGACAGCTCCGCGGATGAGGGGGAGATCGTCCTGTGTCCCAGGTGTGGTCGGGCTGATGGGACAGATTCGGACTGGATAGGGTGCTCACACTGCGACGCCTGGTGGCACAAAGCCTGCCTAGACATTGAAGGCATCCTCCTCAAAACAGAAGCTGAACTGCAGGCTTGGAACTTTTTTGTGTTGCTTTTGTAACTAACTAGATGTCTGGGGCAGCCCACTTGGGGATCACCGTTGTTGTGAATAGCTAAATAACTAATTTATACTGTTTCAATGCACTCTATTTAACTACTTGGGGACCGACCGTGTATATTACTTGTTGTAAATAACTTGTACGTAAGCTATACTTTATCCACGGCATGTGCTGCACTTCGTTTAATTGCCAGTGATATGAATTATTCCATTCCTTGTACATTGCCCGGCTTGACTTGTATCTAGCTGCTTTACATAATTTGTATATATGGCTACTATATTTGGCTTTTATATATATATGGCTACTAAATCTGGCTTTTGTATATGTGTCTATTATATATGTCTACTATATTGGGCAACAAGTTTAAATTTATCTGCGCGACGCAATAAAAATACGGGTTGCGTTATGACAGATTGTGTGTTACCGCCACATGACGTGATACGGATAAGGAAGGGTGCGCTATGATTGTGATGTTTCCACGTGCTGAAATCATAACTTTCATAAATGGATCTCCGAAGATGTGTCTATCTTAAATTATTTAAAACGGCAAAATGATGTGAAGAAAAAGTGCATGTATTAACCAATATATGACGTAGCTATACATGGGGGTCGAGATTAGACCAATGAGGTCGAGTTAGGACCACTGACCCCAGACTTCATCTGAAAATGAATGCTCCCTACACCAACTTTGACATGATAAAGAAACATCAGAAACAAGTCGTTAGAACTACAAATGATTATCTACAAAAATAAGCGATATTACCGTTAACAAGCGAACAAAACATTTTTCTTCCTTAAGGGGTCGAGCTTCGCCCACTTTGCCTTATTGAATTTATTAATATATAAAAATATAAGCATGATAAGTTAGTAACTTAGCTTACTTGATATATCATAGACTTGGGCTGACACTACCACACTTATATTATTATAAGTTGAGACAGGGGGCCTGCTAAGCTTATCAAACTGTCAAAAGGGTCCAATTTAGCATTAGCCGTGGCTTAGGTGCTTGACCCTGGCCTTGGTGGTTTGTCAACAAACCTGTGAACGGACCGTATCAAACCGCTGTGGGCCTACTAACCTTCCCCTCTTCGTGATCTCGCGTTCCCTTCCGATGCAAGGAGCTTTTTTCTTGTTTCCTTCACTGACTTATGTTGAAATATATCCGCAGTGAGTTTGTAAACAGGTCTCAGGTATAACTCTGAGGCGATGCGGCTCCATGTAGTAACGCCAGCGAGGTAGGTGGCGCTGCAGTGCATCCGTTCGAGATATGCAAAAATGGCTGACCCAGATTACCCCGTACCTCAGTGGTCATTTGTTACGCGTCATTTCGCCATCAAATGCTACATAAAGTTATGCAAAACTGCCAGGGAATGAGGTAAGAGATAATGCGCATGCGTTATCCCGCCAATTCCGATTTTTGAAGAGCTGGTAAGAAATGGCCATTTGCATATATATAATTCATGTTTTACTAAAAGTAGTAAATGTTTGAGATAACGCTTTGTAAGGTTGAAAATTAAAGTAATTAAGGATCACTGAATCGTTTGGTACCACTTGTGAAAGGGATTATTATGGTATTCTTACTTAAATAAAATATTTAATGAAGTGGAGGTCAGTGTGTTGCTGAACCGGAAATGCCACCGGAAGAAGCACTAGGTCCACCGACAGCAGCAGACGACGTGATACAAAATATTGAGCTAGTAATATATGTATTCAGTATTAGCAAAGTGAAAGAATATGATATAAATGCATATGTCAATGATATCTGTGGCTGTAGGACGGGCAAAAATCTGACTGGGCCCCCGATACAACTCTTTCAATATGACATTATGCTTTGTGTATGCAAATTACATTGAGGCTGTTCCATTTATTGCACGTCCGCCTCCAGTATACGTATGGGCCAACACGTAGTAAACATGTTCGCAGGGGGAGATATGGCATTAGAATAAGTAGCGCTGATACACCCGTGCCTTGCCATTGCTTAGTAGTGTTACCAAGGATTCTGGTATATACAATCTTTGGGGTTACATTTATTTCATTGATAATGATCATTGATGCCTGATGATGATCATAGATAAAAGATTTAAAGGGATGTCAATGCAGTCAATTTTAAAAGAAATGTTTTTTTTTACAGATTCCTACAAGCTACATCAATCACTATGTCTCTGAGCTCTACCTCTGACTTGGAAGACGACTTTATATGGCAAACTTATATGGACCCAAACCATGGGATGTATAACGAACATGTCAGTTTCTGTTGTAATTAAAAATAAAATAAGTCTTATTAAATTATATGCTTAAAAAATGATTTTTTTTTCATCTACTAATTTGATGTAAGTCTTATTTATTTTAATATGTATAATATATAAATATTCTTTATAGGATTATTTCACAGGAATTTTACCCAAAGTAAAATGGTCATTTATATCCATCTAGCATGTATAGTATATATATATTTACAACATGTCAAATTATTTGTGAAATCATTTTTTCTATGGTAAGGGCTATTGGTATAGTGCATGCGATATGTTACAGTGCCTGCCACTTGGTTGTAAGTGCAAATATATAATTTCAATCTAGCAGTACATTTAGCAATGTATTGCCAATTAAATAAGTATATTATATCTTCTGTTGAAGGTGGAAGAAATAGCTACTGACACTCTCCAAGGAAATTCTCCAAGCAAATCACAGAAGTCTCCTACAGGAGAACATGATGTAAGTTCCGTACCTTGTCTTGAACAACACATTGATATATGCAGGCTGTCATATGTAAACTATAAATTTATACATTTATATGTATTTATAACTTACATATTACAAAGCATTTCATTTTGAATCATACTTTTTGCTTGCATCTTTGCACTATTGCTGCATGTCTATGATATATAACTACTAAGGATATATACTATTATATCATTTGGTATTTGTTCTGTGAGACTGTCCATCGATCATGCTAACAACCATATATATAGTTTCTCTGGTAAGCGGGTCAGTCACACTTGGCTAAAAACAGGATAGCATTTATGAATGAAACTAATAGCCAAAGGGAATGACAAGCAGTGTAAAACAAATAATCGTGAGATACAGTAGTTTCTGTATACAAATACGTTTTTCTTGTTCATATTATTAGATGCTTCAAAATGTATTGACTTTCGTTAGAGGTACTTTTTTCTTGCTTATACTTCATGATGCTTTAGTAACCTACACTACCAGATTAACATGGCATGGTAGAGTATTCTTTGCATTATTGTAGTTGTAGTAATCCAGCAGTACCCCCAAACTTTCTCTTTGTTCAGGAGCCTTCTGATTCTACATCAAATCATGCTTCTATAGGCACAGAAGATAGCACTGTTGATCCAGAAATGAGGCAACTTCAAAATGAAAATGCTTTATTACGGGGAGAAATTGAGGCAATGCAAATAATCAACAAGGAATTGAAGCGAATTAATCATGAATTAAAGGCTTGACCATCAAGTTGAAAAATTGATTGTTTCACCAATCAAACAACCAACTGTCATGGCGACCTTGAGGGATATGGACATAACAGAGGCAATGTTGCTCTCATCTGAAACTGCTTCATTGCCATCGCTGCCTGGACCTACCACGAAAGGCATTGCATTGGAATTATTCTGTATATACAAGAAACTTCATGTACCTGTTAAGAAACTTGCGTCATGGTTCATGCAGTTATGTTCTACTGGATGTGTTAATGAAAAGGCATTACTTGCTATTCTGACTAAGACAGATAAGAAGAGACAATCACTACGAGGTAATAAGTTAATCCAGATGAGACACGAACTGTTTAATGTGCCCAATGAAACTCGTGCCTCAGCTTCCACCAGTTCGTTAACCCTGTCTGAAGAGGTTTACAAACCAATAGCTGTGTCACTTGCTACAGAACTGGCAGGAGTGAATGAGGTAAATCATGTACAATCAGAAGCTAACATGAAAGTGGTAGGAAAGCTACAAAAAGACCTATCAGAGAAGAGATCGAAGATTAAGCAACTTCAAGAAGCTTTGAAACAAACCCGGAGAAAACTGCAACGATCTCAACATCGCTTGAATGAGAAAGACAAGACAAGGAACAACAAATCAAAATATGTCTCAGCTGAAAAGGCAAAGGCAAAAGCGGTTGCTTTGGAATTAAAGCTAAAGCAGCAAAAGGCTGTTTCCATTAATTTGCGGAAGAATTTCAAGAACCAACTGGGCGATGTAAGGAAAAACCAAATACTGTTGACACAACAGCTGAACCATTTCAAGGAGAAGTTTGAATTGACAAAGAAGAATTCTCAGTCAGCAGTCACCGATAATAATAGCTTGCGAAAGGAAATCAAAGACCTCCTTATAGACAGGGAATACCTTGCTGACCTTTTATCCGATAACGCTCCAATTAAGATGTTTGACGAGGACACCAACACATATACAACAGACGCGTGCCAGACAGTCATGGAGTTATTAGAATGTGGCGTGGCATCAGGAAAAGTTGGACAAGCTATTGAAGTGGTGGCTCATTTGTGCAGGAGGGTACCTAATAGACTACCATGTAGACAAACAATTGATGAAATAAATGTAAGGCGATTAGCTATCTCCCAAGCACAAGTAGTCGAACTTCAAAGTGAACCTGAACAAACTTTATATACTGATGAATACAGCAAGGCTGGTACAAAGGTGATGGTATTTGCAACAACATCTATGGATAAGGAACCAAAAGTCATTGGCCTTAAACCGATCCCGACAAAGTCTGCTCAAGATACACTGGATTGCTTTGTTAGTTTACTAACGGAAATAAGTGAAGCAGCGGACGTGCCAGACATTGGAAAGAAGATAGTTGTTAATTTGAAAAATACACAGTCGGATCGGGCTGCTACGGAGAAAAAGTTTAATGAACTGCTGCAGACATATAGAACTGTGTTACTTCCCGATATAGTAAAAGGGTATGATACTATGTCAGCAGCACAAAAGGCCAGTATGATCAAAATGAATAACTTTTTCTGTGGCCTTCATCTGCTTGTGTCTCTGGCCGATGATAGTGCAAAAGTACTTACTCAACTGGAGGGTGAGATCTTTAACAGGACACCTGGTGAATCAGCAGTCATTAGATTTGTCCGCACTGCATGCAAACTGCTCGCCCGGGGAGCAGACGAAAAGTGTGGATGTTTCGCAGATTACAACGGTTTTATGAATTCCCAGAATCTGCAGCATCATTTTGACGCAATAGATTCAACATCTTGTTTTTTAACTCTGCGCATGTATATGAGCAAGCACCAAGTATAGTGATGTTCCTAGAAAAAGTTCATGGCACTACAAACAAGCTTTCACAGACAGTTCTCACTGATGCCAAGAACCCATGGTGTTTGGCAGGGTCAAAAGCATTGGGACTTTTATGCAAGATCATAACCTCTCCGCTATGGTGCATCTTGGAAGATAAAACCATTCATATTGCCGATATAAGCACCACTTATAAAGACTTGGTTCACTTCCTTGAAGAAACCAGTACTAGCAAGGAGTTGTTGGCACGCTTTCTTTTGGGACAATATCTACCTGCATCTCTCTCAGCATATGTTAAAAAAGACAATGTATGGACATCAGTCATTGTTGCGTCTGAATTTGATGACAGTGTCTTAACAATCATGGAACGGATTTTATGCAGTTGGGCTACCCTTCTTAAGAGATTAGTGGCTGATCACCTAACTGGGGGAAAGTTCGAAAACCTCACAACAGAACAAAGGGTTGAAACAACTTCAGTGATGAAGCACAACAAATTGTCGGAGGAGCTGTTTAGAAGATTGGATAGGCTGTCCAGGATTAGACCTGTAGCAAATGTACTGACCAATGAGGCTCATATAGTTCATTGCAAAAACAGGACGTCTGAATGGTTACGGAAAAAATCCCAAAGTGAGAGGTCGAGACTGATCTCGGCTTCACGAAAGAAAGCCACTCAACTAAAGAAGAAGGCAGCTGAGACACTGCAGGATATTGACCGAAAGAGAAAACTGAAACCACGAGACAGACAACAGCAACTGGCCATGCGAAAAGAACAGCTATTCAAGAATAAAAAATAGCTTGATGAGCACAATAATTGACTTGGGATTATGGCAGACAAAGGAGGATGTTATTAAACATGTTGATGAATTACTTGCTCAAGGAGGAAAGAAAGAAGCTACAACAGCCATCAAGGCTCAGCTCTCTTTTCGAAAAACAGTACTCGAACAGCCAGTTTCAGATATGAGTGCATATCTGTTCAGCAGCAAAGACTGTGGCAGCTTCTCTGTTGACAAACTCAAACTCAATCTTATATCTCTCGTTCAAGAAGCCTCTGTGTTAGGCAGTGGCAACACTGAGAATGACCAATCATTTCTTGTTGGTCTACATGTAAGGCATCGTTTCAAAATGGAGACAGAGGCGGGCACTGATATGGAGTGGTTCAATGGACAGGTTGTGAGTCAAGTGCCAGGATTTGGCAAATGGTTTAATATTGTCTACGAGTCTGATGCAGACACTGTCTACACATATAAGCTTATGGAGGATATGAACGCAGGTGACTTGGAGATTGTGCAAAGCCATGAAGCTCAAGCCATGAACATTGACGACATAAATGACCATTGATAGCTTCCCAGGTGAAGGTGACTGTCTAGTTAAGAACCCACTTGCACACGCCTGAGTGAATAATGTTTCTGAAAGTGTTTCATACAAGCTATGCTAATTTCATGCGCATCCATTCATCATCTCAGCAGGTTCCTTGGCCCAGTTTAGCTGGCATGTCCTAAAATTACATCGAAGTAGTATTTATATTAAAAAAAATTAGTGCTAAAAAGCACAATTAGATCAGTTATGCATGTTATGGTATGTACTACATATAATATTGTTTTATATTCATTTGCTTATTATTGAATGGAATATATATAACAAAACTGTAATTATTGTATTTGTTTTCAGTCATTGTGATACTATGCCCTGTAAAATAATTTTCTTCAACATTTTTATTATATCTAGGAATATATCATTGTAGTAAAATATGGTTACCTTGATTATTTCAGTCTTAACATATTAATTAATAGATCTATTATATTTCTTTGTAGTTCTACTGATACGATGCTGCCATATTAAAGCCATCAGAACAACGGTAAGGCAAATTGATGATAGGACTAGGTAATTTGACTACTGGTATATATTTGTGTGTATTATGTTGCAGATCATATATCATAAAACACAACATATATTAAAATAGGGCATCATTTAAGCTTTTCTTGAATGTCAAAATCATAATCTTGGGTTTACTATTAATCATGTTATTGGCTATACAAGGTATTTCTTTTGATACTGAACTAATTATTGTCTAAATATTTTAGTAATTTTGTTAAGAAGCTTGTTCAGCAATTTGTAACCTATTTCTCACGGAAAGCAATTAACATAAGAATGTAACTCTTGAGCTTTTATAATATTGTAATTTTTTCATAATTATACTGATGGTTAGGTCAAATATTGTTTTTAATTTTTTTTATGCGAATTTGCATATATTTAATGACATTTAACTAATTTTTTTGAGGTTTGATATCTTAAAGTTGGCTATATATCTTTACTGTTATATTTCTTTCTACAGATCTACTAAAACAGTTTTGGCATTTGTAAAGCATCAGAATCAAAGTAAGCACATTTTTAATATGATTACTGTTACAATGTACTTCAGTTTTATTTTTTTTTTTATTAAATCCCAGTATATATTATTGTATATTTGTATTAATTCTGCAATGTATGTCATAAATCATGATATATTCGTAAAGAGAATTTGTTTCACTTTTATTTCATACTAAGCTGATAATCCTACGTCTAATAGTTTTCATGTTATAGACTGAGGTCACTTTTCTATTATTTACCCAAATTTAGCTTAATAAAATTGGGCTATTTTTTTTCTTCAAAAAAATGTAACTTCACTAATATTAGGGCTAGACAAAAAAGAAAACCACTTTTGAACTCCTCTTCCTAATGCGTAATCAAATAGTGACTTTTAAAAATGATTTTTACCATTAAAAAAAATCACCTTACGTTACTACTCCATGGCGAGAAAACGTTCTTCAAAATGGAGGTGACAAAGCCCGTGTTAGTGGGCAGGTGGGGTGAACAAGATTCAATTTTGCCAGCCACAAACGAATCCTTGGCGCATTATCCCATGGTAAGCGGAAGAAAGGACAATCTGGGCTTGATTCCTTTACTAAAAACATAGTTATTGTAATAAAAATAAAGATAAATATAGGTAGCTGTGCAAATTTCCCGAGAAACACGTCCTGAAACTTGAAAATGTTATTTCAGAAATATTTTTTGGAGCAGCTTATTTCACACCAATTATCAGTAATTTACGCCTTGTGCTCACATTTTAATAAATCTGGTTATATATAATGGTCTCCGATATAATTATGATCTACACGAATGTTTTCTGAACTATTTACACGTTTTCTCCATGTTTTTTTCTTGAATATTCGGAATTTATCACGAAGAGCCATTCTCGGGGAAATACCCTGTGAATGACGTCACAAATTGGGGATTCCCTGTGAATGACGTAACGAGTTAGCGCCGATGTTTGTCGATGTTTACCGAGGTCTACTCTATATCGCCGAAGCTTATTATACGATGTTCTATTTATTTTACCTACGTCACCACTTCTTTTGCTGTGTTTTATTCGTGCTTTGTTTCATTAAGACTGCTTAAAATATCAGGGCTACAGCCCGCCGATGTTTGCCGATGTTTACCGAGGTCTGCTCAAAATTGCCGAGGTTCATTATGGGTGGCTTACCTTAAAGCAAATGTTGGTATACAGACTTAATACCTGTAACAGCATATGACTACTAAATTAAGGATACAGATAATGTCAATATATGATCAGTGGTCAAAGTAATCAGGCGAAAACAGATCATCAAATTCTGACAAAAGAAACTTTACCGCTTTGAAGCATGAAGGAACTAACTCTTCCTTGATATTTCTGTCAACCAAAATCACAAAATCATAAGCTATCTGTGGAATGTAGGCAGAAATCGCATCATCCAAAGAATATTTGGAAACAACTTCGAACAAAATTTCTACCGCTTGATGACAAAAATGGGCCTCCTCAGCTGAATTGGCGTCCAACTCTATGCAATTGTACAAAAAGCTATCAGCTCTCCTTGACATCCACCTCCCCTGACTTCCTTCAATTGATCAAAAATTGTTAGAAGGCAGTGGTTCTTGATGTAGGCAGAACGATGGCCAACGTATTCTCCTCTCTGAAGGAATCATGCATCTAAACAATACATAATATTTACAGATGGCAACTTAGGATATATATGCTTCTTCTTCAATCTTGATGAAATATTACGAGACATAATTTAACAAGCAAGACTGTTTGCAACACTACCTCTTAGAAATGAAACAATATGAAATGGAAGAGCCTAGTGCTTTGGACAGACAAACGGTATTTCTTCCTTTTCTATACCTGCAAGACAGACCCCAGATGGAACAGTTCACATGCATCCACTGTTTGCACACTGTGCACTCCACCCAGGTTTCCTCGTTGGCCTTGAATGACTGAAAAGTATCCTTGCAGAGGGCGCAGGAGTCACTTAACTTAACATCATTTACTTTTTTATTTTGGGCTACTTTTTCATCCTTGATTTTTCGTTTCTCCTCTCTGGCCTGCTTTCTTTGCTCCTTCTCTTTTTCCTTCTGATCCTTTTCCGCTGCCTTCGTTGCTTTCATGTCTATAATGCTATTGCTTGTGATAAGCCTATGAGATGAGGCTTTATGGGAAGGGATGGGTTTATGCAAGGGGGTAGATGGAAAGACACTGTCCAGTAGCGTAGACCAATCACTATCCATGGGGGTGTCTTCTAAGGACGACGAGACCGCTCCACCTTTAGCGAGGTCGTTCAGGATGTCCCCTGCCGAAGTGTGCATAGACCCCGACGCGGTCAGCGAGACCGCAGACGCCGAAGGGACGTCGGCCTCTAGGGACACTAACGTCTCATATTCCGGGATTTGCAACACCAGAGCATGTCCATGAGATAGCATGGGTTGGGGTAAGCATATGCCATGGGATGATCCTGGGACGTCCAGCGAGACCGCCGAATGCGACGGAACGTCGGCTTCCAGGGAGACTAGGCTGTCAGAGGGGTCCTGGGCCTGAGATGCTATAAGCCGACCGGATAGGCCGGATAAGAACTTGTGTGGAGCGACGAAGGCGTGTTGGCGGTGGCGTGGGCAAAGGCCTCGGCTGGTCGAAAGATACCACCGGGGATAACCTGAGGGTTAAACGGAAAGATGCCACCCGCTTCAAATCCCCTCTTCACATTGTCAGAAGTGACTGAAGCGTCATACGCTTCGCGAAGAAGGCTGGGCCATGAAGCTTTGCGGACTTCGTTCCCCACATTAGCGGACAAGAAATCCGAACAGGCTCGGTGGTACTTGGACTTCAGAGGCCCAAAGACACACTTGTCCAGTGCCTGGAGATGCTGGGTGGTATGGGGAGGAAGCGCCATGATGTGGATCCCTGCCTCTCTCGCGGCCTGCAGCAATCCAATTCAGATGTGCTCTAACACGGAAATTGTTTACGAGTTGGCCTCACAGAATGTCAAGGAGGCCAAACGGATATCTATCACCAAAAATAGAGAAATAATTGCCACCAATACAATAATACTCACATTTGCATCCCACATCCCTCCCACAACAATAAAAGGATGATACCTTCGTATACCAGTCGATATATATAATTATATACCCAATTATCTACGCTGTTTCCAATGCCAACGCTTCGGCCACGGCAAGACCAATTGCAGGAGGAAAGTCACCCGTGCTCGCTGTGGCAACGAGAGCCACGAAGACACCTCCTGCAGCAAACCGAATCACTGCTTAAATTGCAAAGGCAATCACCCCGCATACTCAAAAGAAGTACAGACAGTGAAAACCAAAACATGCATATCCTATCCCGAAGCGAGAAAAATAATGGAAAGTAAAACTACAAATGAAACTGGAACCAATACTTTCGCTGAAGTGACGGGTTCGCCCCAAATCAAAACCACTAGAATAACACCAAAACCAAACATGATTTCCATAGGAATAAACACTGGCCACCAGATGCAGACTTCACAATAATTTCAACAGAAACCCCAGAGGAGACCGGAACATCCAGCCAGACAGAGCCCATGATAGAAATTCGAACAAAGAAACCTACTACAGAACCCACTACTCGATAACTGACCAAATCGACGCCAGCGAAACTAAACAGACCACCCAAGGGGTCAACTGATCCCATCAAATTACATAGCAAATACTCGCAACTAGAGGAGAAGGAAGATGAAGAAATGGACATACAACAAAGAGGAAGTGACAAAAGAAAGCACAAAGCGGGAATTGTCGAGGTATGAGAGCCAATTGTGATGAAGTCATCTTACTAAAGCAGGACCACAACCCCATAGCGTTTTGTCTCCAAGAAACATTCATGAAAAACCAAAGAGATATAACAGTTAAGTGGATATACATCATGTGATAATCTAGGACTCAATACGGGAGATAAAATCACAGACGGAGTTAGTATCTTTATAAAGGAGAAAACCCCACACAGCCAAATACCCTTACAGACCATATATTCCACCTAATTTACGTCCAACACGACTAGAACTAGAAAACATAGTAAAACAACTTCCAGCGCCGTATATTCTCCTTGGCGATTTCAACGCCCATCATACGCTTTGGGGTTGAAGACGTACAACCTACAACCCAAGGGCCGCCTGCTAGAGGACTTTGTAGAGTAAAGACACGAGAACGCAGGAAACACTGTCCCGCGTACAACGCGACATGCCGTTACTGTCGCCTCATGGGGCACTATGAAAACGTCTGTCGCCGCAAGCTGTCAGTTGCCGACACTCGCAAAATTGACCGCCAAAAGCATGTGAAGACCAAAACAGAAGAAACGGGATTAATTCAATCTCGTTATCCACCCACGAATCTGAGACCACTTGGTTCATGACGATGAATAGCCAGGAATCCGCTTTCTGCAGAGAGGTGGTTAGAGACAATGGACGTAGATGGCGGAATTCCGACAGCATGTCTGCAAAAGCAAGATCATCTTACCCCACATGAAATGGGACAATAGGTATGACAGATTCGCAGCCTCAAACCCCCGCCCCATGCCTTCCGCTCGGATCACGGTGTCACCATTACAAGCGTCTCATTCAGCTTTTGGTATACCACTACCTGCCACAATGAGGACAGCACACATGACAGCCATCGCCGACACAGGGCCCCAAACATGCGCTGCTGGCCCAGACTTGCTGGAATTCGTGGTGTCACACGTTCTTACTTAAACATCATGGGTGTGCTGCTCGCACAGATCACATACCAGAGCAAAGAAAGCCGACATATGATCTACATATGCAAGGACAGCTCGGGGTTCTTTCTATCTGCCCTATCAGACCTGGGATGCCTCTCTGACGATTTTCCCTCGAGACAAAACTCATCACTTCACTCCTTGACGACTGAACCCGCCTGCAAATGTCCGAAACGGCTTCCACCGCCTAAACGGCCAGCCTCTATACAGCCACACGCTCAGCACAGGCCAATACCGGTGCCACACCACTGGAAGTCTGTCGTCAAGGAGTCACTGGACAGAGACGTCCGCTTAGGCATCATCGAACCTGTCCCCACAGGCACCCCAACGATTTTGTGTTCGCGCATGGTAGTGGTATCAAAGAAAGACTGGACCCCGAGACGCACGGTCGACTTACAGAAACTCAACGCCGCTACGTATAGAGCCACACGAGCTCGCCCTTTAACTTGGTCTCCGCCATACCTCCGAACAGCCGCAAGACGATGCTTGACGCGTGGAACGCTTATCACCTGATCCCGCTATCAGACAACTTTTATTACAGAATGGGGTCGGTATCGGTACCTCCGCGGCCCGCAGGGCTTCAAAGCATCTGGTGACGCATTCACCAAATGCTACTACGATATGACAATCGACCAACCACGGAAGGTTCAATGCGTCGATGATGCCTTACTATGGGACACCAATATAGAGACAAGTTTGTGGCACACTGTTGATTATATTCTTCACTGCAGCTGCCAGGGAGTGGTCTTCAATCCTACGTGACTGGAGTTCTTGGTTTATACGGATCGATATACCGGATGGGTCAGTACCGCACGATCACCAAGGGGTTGCATGACTTCCACCGACCTAGTTCGGGAGCTACGAAAGGTATTTGCAACATACGGTGCGCCTACAGAACTGGCCTCTGACGGCGGCATTACTATTGCGTCACGCACTACCCAGCAATTCCTACGTGACTGGGGTATCGCATGGCGTGTCTCGTCCGCACACTACCCGCAAAGCAACGGGCGCGCTGAACTGGCCGTGAAGACAGCTAAACGCCTCATCCGGGACAATGTCAGCCACAATGGCAACATGGACACTGATGCCATAACTAGAGCGCTCCTTCAATATCGCAACACGCCGTTACAAGGGATTGGCCGATCACCTGCTCGCTTACTTTACGGGCGGCAGTTACGCGATCATATGACTACCTTCAATGAGACTCGACAAATCCGCCCAGAGTAGATCACCCTCGCGGAAGACCGAGAACGTGCACTCGATTATAAACATATCCGACTGGCGGAAACATACAATGAACATACGAGACGTCTTTCGCCACTACAGATTGCGGACACCGTTATGGTCCAGAATCAAACAGGCCCGCACTCTACCCGGTGGGACAGATCTGGTCGTATCACAGAGATCCACGACTACGACAGATTACGTACGACTACGACACTGTCCGTATGCATGGATCCGGCAGATTCTCTATACGGAATCGTCGCTTCCTCCGGAAGATTATTCCCTTTGCTTCCATGGACACAACGTTCACTTTCCCTGGTCCACCAATGACCAGTTTGCCACATGATACTGCCAACGCATCGGTTCCTCAGCCTCCGGCAGTACACAGCCCTACATGCTTCCCTCTGAGATGTGAGTCTCAGGAAACCCCGTCGGGCGATGTGACACTCGGTACGAACGATAAATCGGGGCAGAATAATCCCAAGGGACAGAGGGCAGTCCGCCCTATGACGTCCCCATCACCTCCGATCACCTGCCCCGCTCCAGCAGAGGTTCACTACCACGCCCCGCCAGCGCCGTTACCCTTCACGTCAGCAGCTCCTACCGGGCAGGATATGACCTGCCGTCTTCTTTCTCCACCGTTGCGTCGTAGCAACCGCCTAAGGAAACCACGCCGCGCGCTTTCACCCGTTATGCGTGGTGCCCGTCATGATGAATCTATCTGCAAAACCTAATCCCGTTTGCCTGCCATCTCCGGCTCCTCCGGCTCCTCCGTTGGGGGGTGCATGTAGAGTAAAGACACGAGAACGTTATGACTAGGGGGCGCTTCGGCTGGCACTGGTTGGATACTCACGTGTATGCTTATGTTTGTTTGACATTAAAACCCTAGTTGACTTATCTCTGCGTTCCGCATTCTATATGGTGTCGGTAAGTCTATATAACTTTCTATATTCTTATTACCAGTGCAATCAGGAAACCCTTATGGGGAAGTCTATTTCATCCATAAGACATAAATTACCGCCGGAAATTACAGCCTCGAGCAACAACTGTCTAGGGAAACCTGTCAGCAATATGCTAAAAGTATTGCCAATGTGGCATTAATTTGGAAATGAAGGATTTCAAAGTGAACTACCGAGTATTAATTTGAAACAGAATAAGTTTTTAAGTATGAGAAGGGTGGGTATTCGTTAGGTGTTAGTTAAGATATCCTTAGAGAGCTCTACTGGCGGGCGCCCTAGTGAGACCCAATGTCCTCAGGATAAATATAGCTCCCCAAAATGTGATGTACCAGACCACTGTAGAAAGACCCTTCTTTGGGACACCGCACAAGTTGAAACCCTGACCTCTCACGGTTTCAAAGTCGGGATCTATAACCTTTTCAAAATACCGACTGGTCATGGTCTAGAATGATCTATCACTGAGGTGGCGGCATGTTTCTATATGTGAAGTTTCCACTACGCATCGGATGGGTGTTACAGGTGTCGTCTGTAAAAATAATTACTATATTGTCAACGTTTTAGGCTGTGTCCGGTGACATAGAAGATTCTGTGATCGTCAATGTCTCCAGTGAAGATATCCATGCCACAGAGGCGAATCTTCCTGGCTCACTTGGTAAGCAGGCAGTGTTGTAGATCAACAGGTCGCCAGTTGGAAGGCTGGTAACTGCATGTGGGGCAATTTTGATACGCGTGTATTTCTTAAGCCTTCAAACTCAGGTTTCACGTGCCTTCATTTCATTTTAACATGCATTTTGGGATATAATAGATGCGAAATATCGGCTATGCTAAGTCTTACATTTCACGTATGTAGATATCACACCTTAGAGATGCATATGGGTATTCATATTTCAGAGTCCCAGGTGACTGAATCTGGACCTAGACTGGAAGCAACACCGCCACAGGTATGAAAGTTAAACTTCTCTGTTGACATAATCAGAAACTCTTCCTCCGTCTTAACGAACAAATGCTCTTGCATTTCACTATACAAACGCCCTGTTCTTTTCAGACGGCACTTTTGTTACCTTACAAGTATTGTACATGGGCACTGTACTAAAGTTTGGAAGATTCAGTGGTCATAGAAGTCGTCTCGGAGAATGATTCTGATGCGAAAGGTGCGCTTATGTTCTTGAGTTTGTAGGCCAGCAGAACAATTTTTGTTAGCGATAATCCCATTTCATTTAACATTACGCATTTACTTTTGGACTGACATGAAAGAAAAAATGAGCTTCATTAAGCTTAACAAATAATAAGATAAATATATGGATTTTCATGTTTCAGAGATCGAGGTGCTTCACTGTGGAGATTCACCGAGTGAAACCGTGCCACAGGTATGAATGTTTATTTCCTCTATTGACATAATTAAAGCCTTTTCTTATCAAAACGAAAAAATGTCAGTTTTGATACATCACAAGCTGTACGGTACTGTACTGTATTGTAGAAATGGCCACTGTGCAGTTCAGTATGAGACGAGCCATTCGCCTGAACTGGCAGTTTTGACACCTCACAGGTGCTGTAGCAAAGAGCACTGCAGTTCAGTATGAGACGGACCATTCGCCTTAACTGGCAGTTTGTATACCTCACAGATGCTGTAGTAACTAGTACTGTAGTTCAGTATGAGAGGGGTCATTCGACTTAAAAAGTAGCTTTTATCGATATCCTACACGAAACGTTCAGTTATAGCGACATACCGTACAAACCGCTCGGCTTTAGCGATATAGAACACAAAAAACATGATTAGATCATTTTATTAATTAAAACACTCGGTTCTGATGATATACTAGGAAATGACTCAGTTTTAGCGATATACTAGGGAAACACCCCATATTCCAGTATTACACTTCCCGAAACACTCAGTACGATCGATATACTGCTCAAAACACTCGGTTTTAGGGATTTACTACGCAAAACACTCGGTTGTAGCTACATACTGTCCAAAACACTCGGTTACAGCAACATACTGCACAAAACAGTCGGTTACAGCGACATACTGCACAAAACACCTGGTTTTAGCAATATACTAGGGACACACCCCAGATTTCAGTATTACACTTTTCCAAACACTCGGCGTTAGGGACATACTACACAGAACATTCTGTTATAGCGATATACAATACAACACACTCGATTATGGCGTTATACTACTGAAAACACTCGATTTTAGGGATATACTGCACGAAACGCTCAGTTATAGCGATATACCGTACACAACACCAGGTTCCAACGATATACTACTAAAAACACTCGGTTCTAACGATATACTAATCAAAACACTCGGTTTTAGGAATTTACTACGCGAAACACTCGGTTGTAGCGACATACTGTCTAAAACACTCGGTTACAGCGACATACTGCCCAAAACCCCCGGTTTTAGCAATATAATTGAGAAACACCCCAGATTCCAGTATTACACTTCTCAAAACACTCGGTGTTAGGGACATACTACACAAAACATTCGGTTATAGCGACATACAGTACAACACGCTCGGTTATAGCGATATACTACTGAAAACACTCGATTTTAGGGATATAATGCACGAAACGCTCAGTTATAGCGACATACCGTACAACACACTCTGCTTTTGCGATATACAACACAAACACACATGATTCGATCACTTTATTACCCAAAACACTCGGTTCTAACGATATACTACTCAAAACCCTCGGTTCTAAGGATATAGTACTCCCAACACTCGGTTATAGCGACATACTGTACCAAAAACACTCGGTTTTAGCGATATACTAGGGAACACACACCATATTCCAGTATTACACTTCCAAAACACTCGGTACGAGCAATATAATGCTCAAAACACTCGCTTTTAGGAACATGCTACACAAAACATTCGGTTATAGCAACGTATAGTACAAAACACTGGGTTTTAATGATATAATACTCAAAACGCTCGGTTTTAGGTGAGGTGCATACTACCGAAAACACTCGGTTATAGCGACATACTGTACAGAACACTCAGTCATAACGACATGCTGCACAAAAAACCCTAGGTTTTAGGGATATACTTGGGAAACACCCCAGATTCCAGTATTACACTTCCTGAAACACTCGGTACGAGCGTTATACTGCTCAAAATACTCGGTTTGAGGGACATACTACACAACACAACGGGTTATAGCGACATACTGTACAAAACACTAGGTTTTAGCAATATACAACACAAACATGATTTGATCATTATATTAAACAAAACACTCGGTTTGACGGGCATAGTACGCAAACACACCCAATTCTAGTATGACACTACGAAACATATTTGGTTCTAGCGATATACTACTCAAACCACACGGTTTTCTGCACATACTACACAACACACTCGGTCTTAGCGACATACTGTACAAAACACCCGGCTTTAGCGATATACAACACAAAAAAACATGATTTGATCATTTCATTAACCAAAATACTCGATTCTCACAAAATGCTACTCAAAACACTCGGCTTTAGGGATATACTACACAAAATACTCGGTTCGAAAGATATAATACTCAAAACACTCGTTCGAAAGATATACTACTCAAAACACTCGGTTCGAAAGATATACTACTCAAAAAACTCTGTTCTAACGATATACTACTCAAAACACTCGGTAATAGCGACATACTGTACTAAAACACTCGGTTTTACCGATATACTAGGGAAACACACCAGATTCTAGTATTACGCTTCCGAAAACACGCGGTACAAGCGATATACTGCCCAGAACACTCGGTTTTAGCGATATAGAACACAAACACACATGATTTGGTCATTATATTAAACAAAACCCTCGGTTCTAAGGATAAACTACTCAAAACACTCGGTTATAGCGACATACTGTCCCAAAAGACTCGGTTTTAGCGATATACTAGGGAAACACACCATATTCCAGTATTACACTTCCAAAACACTCGGTACGAGCAATATAATGCTCAAAACACTCGGTTTAAAGAACATACTACACAAAACATTCGGTTATAGCGACGTACAGTACAAAATAAACGGTTTTAGCGTTATACTACTCCAAACGCTCGGTTTTAGGCACATACTACACGGTACACTCGGTATTAGCGACATACTGTACAAAGCACTCGGCTTTAGCGATATACAACACAAACAAACATGATTTGATCATTCTGTAAACCAAAAGACTCGGTTCTAACGATATACTACTACAAACACTCGGTTTTAGGGATTTAATACCGAAAACACTCTGTTATAGCGACATACTGTACCAAACACTCAGTCATAGCGACATGCTGCACAAAAAACCCTAGGTTTTAGGGATATACTTGGGGAAACACCCCAGATTCCAGTATTACACTTCCCGAAACACTCGGTACGAGCGTTATACTGCTCAAAATACTCGGTTTGAGGGACATACTACACAACACAACGGGTTATAGCGACATACTGTACAAAACACTAGGTTTTAGCGATATACAACACAAACATGATTTGATCATTATATTAAACAAAACACTCGGTTGGACGGGCATAGTACGCAAACACACCCGCTTCTAGTATGACACTAGGAAACATATTTGGTTCTAGCGATATACTACTCAAAACACACGGTTTTCTGCACATACTACACAACACACTCGGTCTTAGCGACATACTGTACAAAACACCCGGCTTTAGCGATATACAACACAAAAAAACATGATTTGATCATTTTATTAACCATAATACTCGATTCCAACAAAATACTACTCAAAACACTCGGCTTTAGGGATATACTACACAAAACATACGGTTCGAAAGATATACTGCTCAAAACACTTGTTTCGAAAGATACACTTCTCAAAACACTCGGTTCTAACGATATACTACTCAAAACACTCGGCTTTAGGGATTTACTACACAAAACATTCGGTTATAGCGACATGCAGTACAAAACATTCGGGTTTAGTCATATAATACTAAAAAAAGTCGCTTTTATCGATATACTACACGAAACGTTCAGTTATAGCGACATACCGTACAAACCGCTCGGCTTTAGCGATATAGAACACAAAAAACATGATTAGATCATTTTATTAATTAAAACACTCGGTTCTAACGATATACTAGGGTATCACTCAGTTTTAGCGATATACTAGGGAAACACCCCAGATTCCAGTATTACACTTGCCGAAACACTCAGTACGAACGATATACTGCTCAAAACACTCGGTTGTAGCGACATACTGGCCAAAACACTCGGCTACAGCAACATACTGCACAAAACGGTCGGTTACAGCACCTGTGGTTACAGCGACATACTGCCCAAAACCCCCGGTTTTAGCAATATACTAGGGAAACACCCCAGATTTCAGTATTTTACCTCTCCAAACACTCGGCGTTAGAGACATACTACACAAAACATTCTGTTATAGCGACATACAGTACAACACCCTCGGTTATGGCGTTATACTACTGAAAACACTCGATTTTAGGGATATACTGCACGAAACGCTCAGTTATAGCGACATACCGTACAAAACACCCGGTTCCAACGATATACTAATCAAAACACTCGGTTTTAGGAACCTACTACGCGAAACACTCGGTTGTAGCGACATACTGTCTAAAACACTCAGTTACAGCGACATACTGCCCAAAACCCCCTGTTTTAGCAATATAATAGGGAAACACCCCAGATTCCAGTATTACACTTCCAAAACACTCGGTACGAGCAATATAATGCTCCAAACACTCGCTTTTAGGAACATACTACACAAAGCATTCGGTTATTGCGACGTATAGTACAAAACACTGGGTTTTAACGATATAATACTCAAAACGCTCGGTTTTAGGTGCATACTACAGAAAACACTCGGTTATAGCAACATGCTGCACAAAACACCAGGTTTTAGGGATATACTAGGGAAACACACCATATTCCAATATTACACTTCCAAAACACTCGGTACGAGCAATATAATGCTCAAAACACTCGGTTTTAAGAGCATACTACACAAAACATTCGGTTATAGCGACGTACAGTAGAAAAAAAACGATTTTAGCGATATACTACTCAAAACGCTCGGTTTTAGGCACATACTACACAATACACTCGGTATTAGCGACATACTGTACAAAGCACTCGGCTTTAGCGATATAAAACACAAACAAACATGATTTGATCATTCTGTTAACCAAAACACTCGGTTCTAACGATATACTACTACAAACAATCGGTTTTAGGGATGTACTACCGAAAACACTCGGTTATAGCGACATACTGTACAAAACGATCACTTTTTGATCGACTCCGTGACGAAATATGTGCTCTACCCTATCGGTAACAAAGCTGATGGCTTGATGCAAACTTCTTTGTTATGGCGGGGACAAAAGATAAAAGAATTATTTTTCATTTCATTGGAGCGGGGGTCACTCCGTAATAATTAGATGACGGTTTTAGCGAGTTATCGCCTTGGGTGGGTGTTATATTGGGGAAGGGGAGCCATTACCCTCCGTTGACTCTTTTTGTTTGCAATTCATATTTGTTTGCATTACAATGTAAGCAAATAACATTTACTGTCACTTGGCAATATTAATTTTCGATTGAACTTCAGAAATAGTACAAATTAACCAGCATGTTTCTCTAGGAGAGGCGGGGCCGATTGTGGGAGGGGGGGGGGGGGGGTGAGAGAAGATGGGTCCACTTAAACGGGGGTCTGTGAAATGGGTGGTGGTCAACGGGTCAAAGATTTCTCTTCTCCCCTTGACTCCACCTCCAGCGTCCCTCACACATGCCTCCATGCAACATAACTTTATTTTGTTATTATTAGTAGAGTGTCACAATTATTCATATAATATGTATAGCAATTGTTAAATTTAACCAATCAAGGGGGTCACTCCGTAATAATTAGATGACGGTTTTAGCGAGTTATCGCCTTGGGTGGGTGTTATATTGGGGAAGGGGAGCCATTACCCTCCGTTGACTCTTTTTGTTTGCAATTCATATTTGTTTGCATTACAATGTAAGCAAATAACATTTACTGTCACTTGGCAATATTAATTTTCGATTGAACTTCAGAAATAGTACAAATTAACCAGCATGTTTCTCCAGGAGAGGCGGGGCCGATTGTGGGAGGGGGGGGGGGTGAGAGAAGATGGGTCCACTTAAACGGGGGTCTGTGAAATGGGTGGTGGTCAACGGGTCAAAGATTTCTCTTCTCCCCTTGACTCCACCTCCAGCGTCCCTCACACATGCCTCCATGCAACATAACTTTATTTTGTTATTATTAGTAGAGTGTCACAATTATTCATATAATATGTATAGCAATTGTTAAATTTAACCAATATCACCCTGACATATTTTAACTTAGAAGATGTATAAAGTAAGCCCAAAAAGGAGGCTCATTATTAGTAGCATATGCACTAAATCAATTATATCATCTTAGAATAATTGTTGCCATAAATGTCTCTGACGTAGGAGGACAATCGTGTTTTTTCAGGGGGTCCCATTGTTGGATGTCCGCCGTCGGACAATGGAATGCGGGAAGAAACCAAGAGTCTTTGGTCCAATGAGGAGAAACTAACGCAGTTTATGAGCTGTATGACCATGTTCTCACGGATGGACGCACCGCACATCCTCAGAGCCTTCGACTTCTCCGAATTCGACACTGCATGCGACCTAGGAGGTACGTAAAAAATGACACTTATGTGTGCAAATATCAGTGAATTATTTGTACTAAGCAGCGAGTGAAAACGACTTCTGGAGAATACGTTTGTTTGTGTGTTTTTTGCAGAATAGTCAAGTTTGAGCTAGATGGTTTGCTTATATGCGCTGTGATACTGTACATGGACAAAAGGTTGCTAAAATTATTCCTGCGCTTAGGGACATATACCAGTGTCGGCATCCTATCACCAGATCGATATTCCGTCTTAACGTGTCTAAGCAACATTACGAATAATGTAGAAATTATATAAATATTTTTTAACTTGTTCTTTTTGTGTCCGCTAAGTGGCAGTGGGGCCATGGCTATGGAATTTGCCACGTGGTGCCCACACATGCAAGTGACAATGATGGACCTACCTCACGTAACCAAGGTCGCTTCTCGCGTCTTGCCCAAGGCCCGGCCAAAGAATCTCAGTCTTGCCGCAGGTATGTGTCTGACATTCTGATATATGGTGTATGTTTTATCCATCTAGTTCCATCATCTAACCTAGGAACTGTTGACGTCGCCAGGACGACGTGAGATGTACTTGAGCGTTTCTTATAACTTAGAAACAAAATCTCTCCTGTCCATTTTCGTCACTGTTCCATGTGATTTCTATGGATAACACCCCCCCCCCCCACCGGCCGCCCTATTAAAGCGAATGATGATATAATTTCTAAATATCTACACTGTCTATACGAAAATAAATGTTTTTGAATGTCATATTTGTAGGGGATATCCTCAAGGATGACCTCCCTAACGTCGATCTCTTCATCGTGAGTCACGTCCTGCACACTATGAGTGAGGACAACATTCGCCACTTACTGCAGAAGGTTTACCAGTCACTCAGACCAGGTCAGTGCCACTTAGATCTTAACAGCACACTATGGAACAGGCACATATAGGGCAGTTTTCTTCTATATTATCACTTCCACGTACGCTAGGGGAAGACCATATTTGCTTAGAAAAACAAACATAGGCCCCATTATTAATTTAATCATTATTTAATCAATTATAATCAATTCGAGATCGTTAAGAAAATATGCTATGCCCGCTTGGAAATTATGTACATCTTATGCTTAACGTTGTAATTAACCTGTCAAATCTAAAAGAAGAAACGAATATGGCATATGTCTAAGCATAAAAACATACCAGCTGGTATCTTATAACACTAATTATTGGCATAAAGGTGTGTATAATATGGATAGGTGCTACCTAAAAAATGCGAGCGCATATTTATTAATTCAGATATTCCGAGGGGATACATCTAGATCAATATTCAAAATTGCTCTCACTTCGGCTTGCCATGATATGCATATGGCATTGCATCGAGTGCGAGGTGGGTTTATCTTAGCCCTGAAACATGCCTCTCTGGACACGCTCGGTAAACCGGAGCGACAGAGAGCCATGGCTTGATCTTCCATTTTTGACCGAGAAACGAGGGGGTTGCGCTACTTCGTTCTAAATATATTAAAACTGTCATTAATATCACGCACCAAAATGTTATATGTGTGTTCCTGAAACATTTATAAAGACTTACGAAATGTAATTGAGGTTGTTTCCCACTTTGCGCAAACGCATCGAGCGAAATATTCCGTGTAAACAATCATCCGCGTCTCCGCACAGCCATTTGATGATTTGTAACTTGGCAACTTCGTAACGTGACCTACCAATAAAACTCTTTGTAGCAACGTTTACCGCGATCGCCATGCAGACGGCGGTCCCGTCATTTTACATGGCATGTAAACAGGCAAAACGGCTGAGTTCAATGTGTCGGTTTCGTGTGTTTTGGGTTTTTTATTTTGGGCGAGCTGCTTCGTGTTGGCTGTATTTTATCTTACGGGTCTGTTTCAGCAGACTTCTCATATTATTTTTGGCGAGTTTTGTTAGTGTGATGGTTGAAAACGATTCGAGCACCAACTATTCCATATTTGTCCATCTCAGCGTCAGCTTCCATCATGTAAACTCCAAGTGTTTACCAACACAAATGTGTCGCGTGTGGACATGATGTCTCGACCGCGTATTAGCCAGAGACCCGCCGGCCGGATGGGCAGGGCAGTTTAAATTGTGGCGGGCAGATTTTCAATTTTGCGCGCACATGCTGTGCTGTTTACCAGCCCAAAATGGGTCTTTTCTTCAGGAGGTTTAGAAGAAAATCATAGCGCTCACAATTTTATATTACATCGAGAACTAGTTTTTTTTATATAATTGTAAATTGCGAGCTCAAAATGCGACCTGATCGGCTCAACTTTTGATCCTGTCATTGGTGAAGTTTAGATAACTTTTCACAGATTAAAATGGCGGATACGGGCCTAAAGTTCGTAGTTTGAACACTACTTTCAGTGGAAAGGGGGTGTTTTCGTTGTTCTCATAAGTTTTGAAGTGATTTACCTGAGTCAAACAATCCTTCTAGTCATAGATCTTGCTCTATTATTAATATTATTAATTAATATTATATTGTATTCATGTTGTTTACACAAATGGTGACTCACCGGGCCGTGTTTTTCACCAAGCCTTCATTGCCGAGACTGGTTATTCCAGGATGGGCTGATTAGGTATCAGATCTAATGCATATTTTATTGAGAAAAACATGGTAACGTTTGAGTCTTGCTTTCGGAAGTCAGTGTTTGGTCTACGCTTATTTTCCGCACGCTAACACTGATCACGCATGCTACAAATCTGTTATGTGACGCGAGTGCGCGTCTCTATGGAAATGTAGTACGTAAACAGAAAAAGAAAGATACAATGTTGCAAACGTCACCCGTGGCCCTAGCTCTTTGGTTCTTTGTTGTAGTTTGTTAGCTTTTGGTTGACATAAAAGTTGCACTGTGTTGGTCGAAACGTCAGAATCGCAGAAGCTATAAATCTAGTTTCATGTAAGGCAAAAGTTGTGCTTACGACTTCAACCATATTTGGTAGACCATTATTTAGATGTAAGGGATCCGTGCAACCTCCTCCTACTGACCACTAACTCTGTCGTCAGCTATAGTCGGCACGGAAACTATTTGCCGCCTCGTTTTCTAATTTGACACGAAATGTTTAATTGACAAGCGTAAAATCAGTTTATATTTGTCAACTTGAACCAAAGACCTAAAATTAATATTAGTTAGTATGGAAACTTTGCATGGTCACATAATGCTCTGTCCCCTTTTCTAGCGCCTGATATTAGACTCTTCCGTGGGCTTACTTTAATTAACCAATGAAAACGCAGTAATATGACCTTCACCTTACGACGTCATAAAAAGCCGGCTGTCAACACACTTTCGTCTGCTATACTTTATGCTAGAGACTATCGTGTTGTGCTGTTATTAAAGAAGATACACTTTCAAGTAAGTTAAAATCACAAGGGTCTCGTGTAATGGAGCAAATAAATACATACATCGTGGCTGCAAATGGTGCACGGACAAAAATATTTTCGAAAGCGAGGCGGCAGATATTAAACGCGCCGACTATAGAATTCTTTTCCCTCCAATCCGGCGAGTTGGCGGTCTCATATGTGCAGACTGTTACACGTGTATGCGGACCGATAGGGAAACCTTCTCGGATGGGAAAGCGAAAGGTACACAGATTATCTAAGAAAAGACCTGCTGCGACTCCCATCAACAAGAACTACTCGGTTAGGTGTTACAATTCCAAAAGTCGTCTGCCGATACCGACACGTCAAATACAGCAGACACGTAAAATAAAATACAGCCGATACGAAGCAGCTCGCCAAAAATAAGATGCAAAAAAAAACTCGAAACCGACACATTGAAATCAGCCGTTTTTACATACCACGTACGTGAAATGACGGGACCGCCGTCTGCATGGCGATCGCGTTAAACGTTGCTACAAAAAGTTTTATTGGTAGGTCACGTTACGAGGTTGCCAAGTTACAACTCATCAAATGGCTGTGCGGAGACGCGGATGATTGTTTACACGGAATATTTCGCTCGATGCGTTTACGCAAAGTGGGAAACCACCTCAATTACATTTCGTAAGTCTTTATAAATGTTTCAGGAACACACATATAACATTTTGGTGCGTGATATTAATGAAAGTTTTAATAAATTTAGAACGAAGTAGCGCAACCCCCTAGTTTCTCGGTAAAAAATGGAAGATCAAGCCATGGCTCTCTGTCGCTCCGGTTTACCGAGCGTGCCCAGAGAGGCATGTTTCAGGGCTAGGTTTATCTCAGCACAAGTCTCCAAAATCCTTTTCGGAGATGCGTGCTGAGATAAACCCATCTCGCACGAGAAGCAATGCCATATGTATTTTCTCGCTCGAATAGAACTTCAAACGTCGCCATTAAGTCAACACGGAGATCTAACTATGACAATGATACTCACAACTGCACCTAAATATTGGGTCGAAATCATAACAGTGGCGCTCAATAACACCTGTAACTAAGTGTTGCGCGCGACGTGTTTCCCTGGAGATATGACGTCGTCAAAGTGATTACGCCTCTGCGGCGGAGATAGGACTAACGAACATATTGTTTTAGGCAAAATGGTATCTATTTGTTAAATGAACCTTTTGTTTTCGTAAATTGTGGCTGTATTTCTATAGTTGGAGATTATATGATTCAGGCCTATAGCTATTAAGTTCGGTTGGTTTGTTGGAACTATTTATGTAAATATCAGTTACGCGCATTGACACCGCGGTAACCACTGAGACTGAGTGACAAGATCTGTAACGTGAACAGTGAATGGCGGCAGCAAAACAACGCCCGATTGGAAAACTAAAAGGGATCTTACACAGTAAGTTTCAGCTTTGAAGCCGCCAAACTTCGCCACATAAACTAATTTGTCAAACTGTAACATAATATGATAAAATCTCAATTTCTGACACGTATACCGGGATGGGTTTTTCCCGGAACTGGTGTCAACATTGGCCACTGACAACAGAGTGCGAGAAAAAGAATATCTTTGGTGGGATGACGCATAATATGCACGTGCTTGTGGCATATCATTGGGTTGCTTAGGAACTTCCATTGTGACGTCATGTTTATAACATTTTGACGTCACAACTACTCACTATGACAGCAGCAGGTGGGCGGTTACCAAGAGCGCTATAAAAACAATTGCATTGTTTGCTGTTTTAACAGGTGGAGCTCTCCTCATCTTGGAACGTACCCTGAACGAGAACAAGGACGGCCCGGCGAAATCTCTCATGTTTGATCTCGGGTTCCTGCTGATGACGGAGGGAAGAGAGCGATCGGAGGACGAATACCGAGGCTTGTTAGACCATAGCGGGTTTCATGAAGTCTGCGTCAAGGTCATGCCGGACATGTGCCTACGTGACGCCATCTTGGCGAGGAAAGAGTAAAGCAGTGCACCGCACCGTACGGAAAGAACGCGCGACCAAGAGAAAGATCCAGGGTTTTGGGTTCGATTTCTCGCCGTGTGTATTTTCTAAAACAATTATGCAACTCGAAAGTTTACTTGGAAGAAAAACTTTCTCTCCATTCCTTCTTATGCAAAGTCTTTCAATTCTGAGACGTCTTAACTAGTTTTCATTTTTCGTTCTGCTTGTCGCAGAAACACTGCCCATGCGTTTAATTGTAGATGTGCCTATGCATTAATCCAGTCATTGTGTTAAAAGCGAAGTCAGACAAATTGTTATAATTATTACCTAGCATCAACGCGAAAAAGAACTGTGGATAAATGATAAACTCAACATACGTGGGGGAAATGTGAACAATAATATTTTACTTACTTTATTTACTATTTCGTTTGTGTTAAAGTTATTATACATATATATACACTTGAGTCGTATCAATTCGCTTGTTTCATGACATTATGTTTTATCCAACCCTTTATCCTATGTGATCTCTCCCGTTCGCACCAACATTGGTGAAATATATAATGCGTGAAACCAGCACTTATCTAAGGTACATGGATTCAACAGGTAGATGTAATTGTGAAAATCATACGAACTTAGAGGCAAGAATTAACAGGTTCATTTTCATCTTTGACATTTCACTGCAATATATCTACCCTTATCTCACTGTATTAACATATCAGATGATTGAACATAACTTTGAGAGGGTTGTTTGACATATATATGTAGAGATTGAACGTTGTAGGCAGATATGTTAGGTCCACATCTGGTATGAATGATGTACAGCAGCTATATGGCCTTTATTTTATTTATTCACGATGTGTACACTTGAAAGCCGCTTCCTAGCTCAGCTATCGGACGTGTATTTTATAATAAAGTTTTTAATAAAATATTCATTCGACAGAAACCGACTTTACTTGTATTTCATTGCATATGTATACCCCCCCACCTCCGTGGACGTACCACGCGAGTATAGGTCTAAGATTGAGCCCCGTGGCGGAGACAAGGTGGGGGGGGGGAGGGGGTAACCCCCCTGCCTGCAGCAAGGGGATGTCAAGGACTGTTACAGTCCAGTGACGGATACAATGGGGTGGGTCCAGACCGCTCACCCCCGTCGCATGATTTTCAAGTAGTCCCCACTCCCCGGTTGCCCCTAGAGGTCGTAAGTTGTAACGACCGTAATGTCGAACTTGTTCAGTCAGAGGGAGTGACCCCTGAGATATAAGAACCTGCCCCAGGTGCCGGCTACATGTTTGCCAGTTCGTAGTTTACGCTTATCGATCGGATCTCAGCTTATCTCGATAATTAAGCCGATGGTGCAGCCGTGAAATAATTACCTGTATTTCACCGGATACATTTGTTCACTCTTGCACGATGGCCTGAGAGCCTAACGGCGCGTGTATCGATGGTTCGATCCCTGCTGTGACCATGTTTGTGTGGTCGCAGGATAAAGATCCCATGTCTTTCTTCGTAAAGAGCAGGGGGTTACTCCCGGAGACATGGCTCCACTCTCCCTTCCTTCTTCCATTGACGCGATATGACCAAAAGTGGTTAAAGCATCCTGAATAACCACCAACCACCCTAGCACGATTTTGTGACGGAGGTCGTCATAATGCGCCCATATGAGCTCGGCAGAAAAAAGATGAAAATGCCCAAACCTGCATGGACTCAGAAACCGGTGTAGTTTGCCGGATCGGGTTAGCGATGAATATCTAGGAATTAAGTCTGAAGTAGGGGTGAGTAATACGTGAACTATGCTGAAACAAGGGTTTGTCCTAACATGGAAGAATTAACGGCCCCGTAGGCAAACATATTGGCTGACACGGTCAGCACAGTTCGGACAGGGCTCGTGCACGTCTGTCTGTAGACAAACTCTCTCTGATTTTTGCTCATCCTACAGCCATAGAACTTGATCTCATCCCTCCCAACATATAACAGTTCATTGATATATTCCCGCATTAAGCAGGAATCTCGAGTACTCGATGTGGCAAGCGTAGCAGCCGAGATTTAAACATCATAACGCGCATATATGTAACACGAACTTCATAACAATACTAGGAACGCACATTTTCAGAGTCCCCCCCCCCCACCCCCCCTCCATCCGGTCGCAAGTTTCCTAGTCTCCAGTCACCCCCCCCCCCCTCCCCTCCCAGTCCGCGGTTAGGCGGTTTAAACCCGCTCCACTCCCCCGGTCGGAAGTGTTCAGTTTTCAAATTCCTAGATCCGCTTCTGCTTTGATAAATACTTGAACC